>VWYH01007997.1:1368367-1422360 GCA_013399365.1 Pampusana beccarii | reverse complement strand
ATTCTGAAAAGTAGTTGGTTTAGAAATAATTCTTTATTTTATATTTGTGCTAGAGCTTGTGTATATTCATGAAAAACTAAGCATGTTTTAGTAAGGGGCAAACACAGACCCTGGATCAGATTCATCATGCTAAGGGCTATATTTCACCTGCACTAAATTTTCAGAAATCAAATTGCATTTAGGAGGAGTGTTGGTAATTAAAATAGCTGGTTTGTCACTTCCGCTTCTTGGACTAATTAAAAAAACACAAACATTCTGCTCATCCATACCAGTAATGGGATTCATTACGTCTGCCGCTCAGTCTCCATTTGAAGAAAAGCCAGGTTGCCTGAGAAAAACATGAATATTTAACCCATAATGATCTGTCTGCCGTACCAACGTATTCCACAGTAACTCTGGTTACTTTATTTTCCTGTAGGAAAAGCATCACTAGAGACTCAGTGAGGTATGGATGTTCAAAGAATACAGGATTAGAATCCAACTGAACCGACAGGGAGGATGCCCAGTTTTTACTGGGCCCCATTCTGTGAGGAGAGAGTCCCATCAGCTTACACGGATTTCGGCAGGAGCGAAGGCGTTCAGCATCTCTCAGAAATAACAGGTTTCTCCAGGTCCCAGTCTGGCAGGATGCTTACTTACCTACTTACACTGCTCTTAGGTACTGTTTCCAATGGAACTGCTGCCGTATATGAAACGAGGCACATACTTAAGTAACTTCCTTAATACGGGCCTACATGTTAACCTGGAAGTTTTATTGCTATTTTTCTAAGTCAGAACAGAAAATGCACGTGTTTCTAAGTAACTGAGTACCCTCTTTAAAATGTAAACTTCAACATTCTTACCGACTTTGTTAAACCGAATAATACCTTACATCAAATATTATAATTTTGCAAGGGTGGAATACCAAAGGTGGTACTCTGTAGACTGACACAGAACAAAATTATTTAGCAAAAAACATGAAATGTCTGTATTCAACTCTTCACATAAAAAAATATATTTTGTTTTACAACACTAACAGTTAAGGCCACGGAACTCCAGCAAGATGCTGATAAGCATATCAATTGAAACTATTAAAATTACCAATAAATATCAAGAAAATGGCCTGCATGTTTGAAATCACAGCAGTTCAATCAATAAAAAAAGCAACCATCAACATCTCTAGTGAGTCATAACTGTTTTCAAGTAAAGGTTGCACTATGTGCTTTAAGACTGTCACATTCTTACAAACCATAAGAGTGTTACAGTAATATACAAGTAGAAGATTTCACCCTTCTGTCCTGTTTAGTCGCAGTTTCCCTGGGATTCTCCAATGTCTGAGTTTGGTTTTCCTCTTTGCCGTCTTCACCAGATAAATCTTCCTGTTCTTTTTCTTGTTCATGCTGTAATGGCTTTTCAGATATATCTTCCTTTCCGCTACATACATTCTTCTGGCCTGTCAGTGACTTTCGCTTGAACAGGGAAAACTGAAGTAAAAAACCAGGTAAATAATAGGCACAAACCAGTTAGCTGTGAAATTCACTGTTAAAAAAAACCCCACAACCTCAAAGTCTTTTTGTATATAACAAAGTCAATTTAGGTCACAAATTTCTTCTTAGTAACATAAATATTTTTTCAAAACAAAATGGCTATCTAAAAAATGTTACTGAAAAACATTCTGCTGCAATATTGGTGTCAAAATAGCACAAATGAATCAGAGAAGTTAAAATGATTGCATTTTGTCAAATTACAGACTGTACAGTTCCCACAAAATACTGCAAATGGTGAAAAATTATCTGCATTTCTTTCAAACAAGAGCCTGAGGCAAGATCCAAAAATATAGGCTCAGATCTGCAAAGCCCCAGAGCAGTTAGCGCTTAATACGCTCCATTATAAGCATGTGTGTAGTCCCATTGAAGTTAACGACAATGTGGTTCTACGTCAGTGAGACTATACACATGCTTGAAGTTAATTGGTGCTTAAGGTTTTTGTTCAACAGCAGCCAGGCTCTGCAGAAGCCTTTGGATCCTAAACCTGTAAGAAATGCCATATACAGCACTCCTCGACATACATACATATATATGTATATGTATACATATAAACACACTCTTTAAATCAGTGCAGGCTGGAAATAGATGCAAAGTCAACTAGCTCAACTGCTGCTTTCAGAAAGAAACGTGTTGGAAAATATTTTTAGATAACATCCCATAGGAACCAGGTCCTAAGTTTTCACCTCAGCAAAATCTGATGCCATTAACAACCTGTCTTTTATGAGTATGCTGTAGATGAACAGATGATGACAGGCTTTATCTCATTTCTACTGGAGGAAGTAATATAATTTACGTTAATAGAACAATTATTTGGACAATTTTAAGTTATTTTATCACAAAATAAAATCAAACCTTAACAGAAGGAACAGGTTACTCAACAGTTTAATTGTTTATGCAGCTCAGGTAAACTGGGGAATTTGCTTCAGCTTGGTAACTGCCCACTGCCTTCTTGGACAGTGTTAAAACTAGAAGGAAAAGTCACGCTACGCACCTTTTTCTTCCTGACGATTCCTCCAATTATTTGGTCCTCAGTGTTCTCTGAAGAATTGTTCACAGTGTGATTTTCAGTGCTTTCTTTCTCTACAATAATGTTAACCTTTATGTTAACTTCCTTCTGATTCTTTCTTGTAAATTAAGAGCAGAAAAAACTGTTCTTCAAATTATTTTTTAAGTAAAAGTAACTAAGTAACATGTGGATCTTAAAAAAACCCAATCAGAATATTCAGTTCAACTTAATGCCCAGCCTGACAAGAATGTTTCTATTTTTAAATCTTTCTATATAATGCCCTTGTAGTATTCTCCAGATGCTTGATTTTCAAGAACAGAACACTCATGACAGTGACATTACATAAAATGTTTTGACTTTACATTCATAGTTTCCCTCTTGCTGACAGAAGACAATGTCTTGCACACTGATTTTGAAAGCATATTCTATTTTGGAAAAGCTGACTTTTAGGGCAGGAGTTATGGTTCAACATTAATTTTATTCCATAGAAACAATTCTGGGAAAGGAAGAACTTTCCATCTGAGTTGATGTTCCCGTGTTTAAATTTTCCTATACTCCCTGTAGGAATGATATAAATTTAGAACTTAATATCAAAACTTCCAGATTACTGGATGATGGAAAAATATTTAAACATCCATTCTGGACAAGCTAATTCCATTACAATTTGCAAATAAATGGCAAAGCTTCTTCAGCATTAAGGCCTTAAGTGGTCTTTTTTATACCACATTTGTTTTTTTCTTTCAAAAGAACAATTATAGATTATTCCAGAATTCCTAAAATAAGTCATTTTGACTTGTCTTGCATATAGGGCACCCAAATTCACACCCCGAGCTTTCCTAAAGGAATATACAGTTCACTCAAATAGTCATCAAAACTACAAGCAACATCTGGACTTACATCTTCAGCATCTCTGAACAGTGTTCAGCAAGTACCACATTTCACCTAAAATAATCTGTTTGTGAATGTAACGAGGAAATGGCAGTTGACAGAGATGAGAGAGACTTTTGACAAGAAACACGGCACCTAAAGAAGTTGCTTGAGCGATAATGCAATTACCATTACTTTGCCACTGCACAACTAGAACTGCTTTTAGCAAGTAGGATGTAGTCCTGCTGAGGGAAAGTCCTCCTCATGGACTTCCTTCTGTATATAACTAGGAAAAGTATTTTTTTTCTTTCAAATCTTTAGCAATTAGCAATGTTTTTTTGCCTCTCAAATTTCATCAACTCTCAAGAACTGCTTTACTATCTACTGATAATAACTGCATTGTTCAGTATTTTTATAATAGAAAAACTTTTGAAATGTTTTATTTTTTTTTAGAATGCTTGTAATGGTCCAGTTCTTAGGAACTGCATTCTTACCCTGCTGAATGGTGGTCTCTTTCTGAGTAGTTTCTTCTGTCTATAGAAACAAAACAATGACATCTCTGCGTTCAAACTTGTCAAAAAATACAATTTTTAACTATCAACACCTACTTATTTGTTCTTCCCTCTACCAAAGCCACCCCAAACAACAACTTTGCCTTTCCGAGATAGCTACACATACATTCAAACTAATGTAAGTTATAGAACCAAGTTATTTCAGAGAGCAATAGCTTAATAGGAGTAAATGCCTTTACCTCTACAGTTTCCACTGTGCTATTACTGTTTTTCTCTCCTTCAGGTGTTTTACTATGTTTCTCTTTTTCATCTTTTTCCTCTATTTCCTCTTCTTTCTCTGTTTCTTCTTCTCCTGCTGCTTCTCCTTTTGCTTCTTTTTGTTCTGCCTCTTCTGTTTCTTCTTCATCATAATAATTTGTCTCTTCATCTCCATCATCATCATCAGTCTCTTCCTCTCCACCATCATCATCATCATCTGTCTCTTCCTCTCCACCATCATCATCATCATCTGTCTCTTCATCTCCAAACAAGTTTTGTTCCTTTGACAAAATGGCCAAAACATAACTTTGAAACTCATGCTGCACAATGATGTCAAGGTCCTCATCCTACACCAGTTCATCATAAATCATAATTAGATTTTAGAAAAACAGACCTCCAGTGAATATTAGGAGTGCAGCTGCCTTTTATGTTTTGCTAACATGTGTCTCCTTAATGGAAAAGCAATGAAAACAAATGTGGGGTTTTTTAACAAAATGCTTATTTTAAAGGTTTGAAATATGCATAAGACAGCAGTAGAAATTCCAAAAATGAAAAAAAATAATTAAAATCTATTTCCCAAGAAAATCAATAAAACAATACCAGATACAATGTTCTGATTCATCTGATTCAATATAGACACTACAATTTGAATTTAAGTCAGTTTCAGCCTACAACGAAACTTCAATATAGTAAAATAAAATAGCCAGGAATATTATAAAATAAATTTTTAAACATGCAAAATGCTATTTTGCTAAAAAAGAACCAATTATAAAATTAATACTCCATTCAATCAGATTGCCATCACTATGCCATTTATCCATTTATAACAGCATGAAATACAGTATTTTAAAGAGAAACATTCTCCCTCCCACTGCAGAAGTATAAGGGCCTAAACCAAGTCCAAAATGGACTTCTGATGTCAAACCAAGTGAACCTTTATCATTGCATCAGAGTGCCCAGATGTGCTAGTACATGTTTGCATTCTGATGCTTTTCTTCTATGATTGACTGAAATATAAACATTGAAACAGTATTTTGTGTTAAAGAAAGATGACCAACAAAATACTTCAGTTCCACTGCAGCCTAT
This sequence comes from Pampusana beccarii, assembly GCA_013399365.1. Classification (NCBI taxonomy): domain Eukaryota; kingdom Metazoa; phylum Chordata; class Aves; order Columbiformes; family Columbidae; genus Pampusana; species Pampusana beccarii. Next base: position 1,417,105 of record VWYH01007997.1, on the reverse strand, counting down.
GTTATGATGGGAATAGACATGAACAATCTGTGCACTTTTGAAAGTCAGACGAATGGGTCTTATTCTGAACACCTTTGTATACTTGGGTACAAATGCTGTCTCCTATCTTTTGTCAGTGTTTTCCTTACTCCCTCTTACTTTTTTGAATTTTTGCTTGTTGTCTCCACAGTGGTTGTTTTCATGCTCGCCAGAAGGTCACTTGCTAGTCAGGAGGAGACCATTAGCTAATGTTTCTAGAGGCTGGAACACAGAGCTGCTTGGCCAAGAATGTTAGAGGTATGCAAAAGCTTACTAGGTTAGTTATTTCTTCTGTTTGAATTAACTGTGTATTTTTGCACCTTACTTAGAAGCTTTCCCTGACTTTAAGCACAACTGCACACCTGTAATTCATAGAATCATAGAATAGTTTGGGTTGGAAGGGACCTTCAAAGCTCATCCAGTCCAAACCCCTTCCTTAAGCATGGACATCTTCAACTAGATCAGGTTGCTCAGAGCCCCATCCAGCCTGGCCTGGAATGTCTCCAGGAATGGGGCATCTACCACCTCTCTGGGCAACCTGGGCCAGGGTTCCACCACCCTCAGTGTAAAAAATTTCTTCCTCATGTCTAGTCTGAATCCTCTCTTTTAGTTTAACACCATTACCCCTTGTCCTATCACAACAGGCCCTGCTAAATGTCTGTCCCCATCCTGACCCTTCTAAGTACTGAAAGTCTGCAGTAAGGTCTCCCGGAGCCTTCTCTTCTCCAAGCTGAGAATTAAGAATTAATTAAGAATCACAATGATACCACAGACATTCAGCTTGTACCACATTCACTGTTCTCTTTTGCTCCGTTGTCCACAGGCTTGTCCGGAGCCTTTCCCCACTTCAAGGACCAAATTTTCAAACTCAGGATAAAAAGCCTCACTGTGCATACCAGCGTGTGCAACAGAGTTAGTCGGCGTTCTCCACAGTGTCCAGTATCTGTGCAGCACACACCACATTCTGAGAACTGCTGTGAAATGGGCTGGCAGGAAAGATCGACCCAGCCTGGAGTTCAGGCTACACATGCATCATATGCTGATGCTGCTGGGAGCACCTGGGAGACTGTGGGTACCCTGGTAGTGTGTTATATTGACAGCTACATATTCCAGCTCTAGAAACATTAGGAATGAAATAAAAGCAAAAATCACCATGCACCATTGGCAGAAAGTCCCTTTTGTGGCATAGCACGATGTTGATCCAAACAACCGGCATTTTGCAACAGGTGAACACTTTAGCTCTCACAACTGGGGAAAAGACCTTCTCCTAGCCGCTATCTTCCAGTATTCCCCTAACTGAGGCTCCTTCCCAGTCTGGCTCTGTAACTGTGAATTTCACTGCAAATGGCAAAAAAGGAAACTTGCTTTCCACTCTAACAAAACAAAACTCAGGTGCAAAATACTTTGGTGAGGTCATTTCTTCTCACGCAGCAAGCACACTGAGCAGCAGCATCAACACACACAATTCAGTTTCGGTTTGGGGTAGAGCAAGCCCCCTGGTCCATGTTGCCCCCTGGTTGTGTGCCCTGGCCACCGCTGTGCAGGCTCCGGGAAGCAGTGCTCCGAGATTCCCCAGGGAGACCCCACTGTCACATCCCGGGGGCTCTGTGCATTGCAAAGTAATTTTGGGAACAAGCAGAACCACTGTCATAAACCTGTCTCCTGTTATTTCCAACAGGTAAACAGGTAGGAGGAAAACAACAGCAAGTTTCAGAAGGGTGTGATCTTTTTTTGGCAATGTTCTTGATTTTATTATTATTTTTTTTTTTTAGTGAGAAGATTGATTATGAAGCTAAACATGACCACCTCTTTACAAACTTGACTCTTCTATAATACATCCCAGCATCTACGATGGAAAGCAAAAGCTAATAATTCTTCGAACTTTCTAGAAGCTGAGAAAAAGGTTGTTTCTTACATGTCAGTGTATCTGAGGAACAAGGAGCAATAAAAACTGAAAATGTTTTCATCTAAACTCCTTTGGAAGTGGTGTTATTTATAATTGGTATCGTTTATCTGTGGACTTGAATGGTACCACTGTGGAACGCTGCAATATTTAATACAGAAGTGTTTAGAGATAACACATGCACAGGATCTTGTCTTCATAAAAAACGTAAAAAAACCTCTCCTCTGGATAAAATACTGACATTCAGTCTTCCAGAGGAGTAACAGATAGACGTGGAATTACTCAGACATCTGTGAGAAAGCCATAATTTTCTATTTTTGGTTCCTTCAAAATTAAAACAGTCTTTGCAGATATTTAGCATAGCTATGGCCTACGGAAGGGATTTAACCCAGCCATTTCACACTGGAAGAAGTTTAAGATTAGGAAGGCATGTATGCACTATGCAACATGCATCTACAAAACACGGCAAAATGTGTAAAGACAGCTAAATGTAAAAGAAGAGTTTAGTCCAGCTTTGAACTACTGAAAATGTTTATCCCATTTTGTAAGCACATGTAAGTATCTCTGGCTCTGCTGATACAGAGATGCTGGTCAAGCAGTTAACAGCAAGAATACCAATGTTCTATATATAGTATGGGCAATCAAAGTAGTTAGGATGTGAGTTCTGAGGGAGGAACTTCTCCTAATTACATAGCAGAGAGCCATGACGTATTCACATGAAAATCAGTCCCCAAAGTCAAACTGATATGAAAAAAACTCTTCTGCCAATCCTCACCTTTTCAGAAACATAATCCAATCTCAGAAATTACCTATACACTGACAACTGTTTTCCTCCTCACCTAAATATTCAAAACATAATTTAAGAAATGCAAAGCTCATTGTCTTTCAAAACCATTTCTCCTGCACAGATAGTAAGGTGTCTGATGAGGAACAGCACTCTTGAATTCTCATTAAACTGGCAGCTGAGTCTACTGAAAGTAACCAAGAAAACCAGAACTTGCTGTTTACATATACCTCTTAGAAGCAGAGTCTAGTGCTAGACTAAAAAAAAGACAGAACAACACTTTTTTTCTTTTTGTAAATTTGGTAAAAATCTCATTAGAACTAAATGCTCCAAATGGCTAGGAAAGTTGTCACATAATAACATTAAAAAAGACATTTTTTCTGCTTCTTTATAGAGCGGGCATTGATCAGTGGGACTTAGAATAGCATTATTCTAATAATAAACCAACATTTTAACAAAGTACAAAATTACTGTCACCATTCTAGTATTTGTCTATCATATTGTAAGCAGAATCAAGTAGACATATATTTAGCATACTTGGGTGGAAAAGCAGAGCACAATCAGTGTAATTTATCCATATTTCTCTATTAATAGTTATAGCATTTCAGAAACTGTAAATCAAGATCCTACAGTAGCCTCATAGAACTTACAAGACTTATCTACAACCCCTGTGCCTACAAAAATCACTGCTCTTTTACAGCTGCATAATGGATGAACTTCTCCTGGACTGTTCCGCAGGTTCTGCTTACCGTGAACTCCAGTATCACGTTTGGATTCTGTCATAAATGTAATGTTTCCTATTAGCCTAAACAAAAATCACTAAATGCAGGAGACTACAAAGGAGATAGATCTAAGTTACGATTTTAGTTAACTGAGATCTTTGATGGAATTCCTTTGATAAGCACCACTCAGACATCCTAGGAATCACACTAGATGCTCCTTGTGAAAAAAAAACAGTGAAGCTGAGAGACACTCATTTCACCCCAAGGAAGACACCTACTGTTGTTAAACTGAACAGCACCCCAGACTGACCACATTTCCAGTTACATTTGCAACTTGCCACAGGTGTTTCTGGCTGTCACATTATCAGTTCAACTTCTAAAATAACCTGTTTTGAATAATACCTCTGATAGCACAGTTGTATTGCTGTCATTTCCATTTGCGGGCATGTTTTGGAGTTTTTACCAATGGCAGTGAAGGAGAAATGAGAATGTCATAATACAGGTTCTTTTTTACTTTAAAAGATGAACCATCTGGCCATTAAAAATAATCTCTGAAGAATTTCATGCTACTAATTAAAGCAATAGATACACATGTAGATGTATTATACGTATATTACATGCTGTATGTATATATCATATATGTGTGTAATCTCTGCATTATTCTCTTTCATTATGCTTTAGGAGGTTTATTTTCTTATTTCACTTTAAATTCCCTATTTGTAAAAAGATAACTTCAATAGTTTCACCTCTAAAGTTGAGACAGAGAAACTGACTTGGCCAAGGTCACACACAGAAAGTCAGAAGTAGTAAAGAACATACAACTAAAATATTTGAAACAGTTTTAGTTTAAGCCTGTGGTTATAGCTTCTTCAAGGACAAAAAAGTGGTTGGTACGATGAAACAACCTTAAATACTTTGTACCTCTAGTGTAATAAAGCAGTACAGTGGAATATCAGTCTTGAAAAGATGACCTTGCAGACTCAACAGACTATACGGATTCTGTGTAACTCGTTTTGTTTGCTCCATTTTTTGCATGCATTTACACTGGTTTTCCTGTAAACCTAGACCTCCATAGCAAGCCATTCTGAAGGATAAATCTGCTGTATCCAAGCTTTAGGGGATGACTTTACTCACGGTTTTGGCAAAAGAACTGCCTCAGTGGGTATAACCATCTTCTGCTAAACTGGCTGCAGCTGGCTTTTCTTTGCCCAGATTAATACAGAATAAAGACATTTCTTTTCTGAATGCTCTATAAAAATGTGGTCTTATGTTTACAGGAGAGAGGAGGAAAAAAAACTTATCTCTGTTCCATACCATCGTCTCACCTGATGTCACGCTGTGGCTGAAAGAGTGTCTCACTGAAGACTGCAGACATGTCTCATAGTAGACCTTGCTCCAAGGACAGCTGCAAACTACGTTTCTCTATATTGCCTCAACTATTTCACTGAGGATCCCTCCTGCGTACTTTATGGAAACTGAGTTCTGGCACACAGGCTGTTCACAATTAGCATTTCAGAGGGGAAGGCTGATGGCATCTTTCCAAGCCTTCTCAAGAAGTCAAGAGATTTTATGTTTGCTACCATCGTTTCACGTTTCTAGGGAAGAAAATCTCAAAACCACTGATGACACAAATTTAGTTGCAGATCTTTTAAGAATCTGGTGAAAACTCAGAGATGAAGAGAAATTTATAATTACTATGTGTACCACTCAGAAATGGAGAGTTCTGGGAAGCTGTGGTTTACAGAAAAGTTATTTCTGTTTCCAGTTGCCTTGGAAACTGTTAAAAATCCACAGAGAAGATTATTAAAGAGAGCTGAGAATGAGGTAGTTAGCTACATGCTTCTTCCTTGGTGTTGCTGTGCCAAGCAGCCATAAACCAGCAATTGCTTAGCAGAGCTTTTAATCATTTAAGGAACAGATTTCTCCCGTTACCGATCCATCCCATTACCTTCAGATGCTTCGAAGCATCCCATGACTCTCTTTCACGCCTATACAACAAATGAGCATAATACAAACATAGTAGGAGTTTCACTATGAAGACTCTTTAGTAGCTCTAATGAGGTTGGTCAATGGGCATAATGCTGTCATACGGGACTGAGCAATTCTCCCTTTGTAGAGCACTGGTAAAGACAACTACAAAATATATTTCTACAGACCATCCTTCTTTTTTAATGCAGGACTGAAAAGTAATAGGTAGCGGAATCAGATCCTTCACTAGCTATCATTTTGCTCTCCAAAATATAGTGCACATCAATGTCACTCCTGAATTGTCCATGCTGAGCAAATGCGCTGTTATTAACATTTTTCTAAAATAGCATTTGAAGTAACAATATTAACCATGATTTTACGTGAAGACGAGAGAAAAAAATAAAAATAGCTCGGTTTACCCTTTGTGGGTTAGAAATATATGGATAGGTAGGCATGTAACATTTTGTTGATACTGATTTTGTCATGATGTCAAGTGATTTGACGTGAAGCGACTGGAACTACTGCCTGACAAAACTCTTAGTAAAGCTAACATACATACCTTGTGGTTTCTTACTTAACAGTGAAAGCTTAACATCTTTATATCCACATAGTGCTAGCCATGTGCCATCGCGAATTTGAACTGGGATTTCATTTTGTAGTTACTAATACAGAAAACTTACTAGCTCAGCTACTCTAAACCTTAGAGAATTATCTTTCACTTTAATGATTACTAAAGAAGAGCTGTCCAGTTTGATGACTGACAAAATTCAGACATAAGTACTCATTTGAGAGTACTCAAACGAGAGATTTTAAAGCTTATTGTTTCAATTACAAAGCCGTCAAGAAGCCAAACTAGGCTTTTCTTATCTATTATCATGGAGACAAACAGAAGAGCTCAGCTGAATACACTTAAAAGAATTTTCGGTAAAAAGCTGAGCCTATCACCATACGTTGTCTAAAAGTTAACACCTAGACTTCCACTAGGTTATCTTGGTTTTCTAACTGTACAATTTTATGTCAAGAGCACTTGACATGAATTACCTGATACTTAGAACAGTCCCTTAAAGTTTCTGTCATGTAAGTATCCTGGAATATAATAAATAACTAATGCAATGCTAAACTCATAATTTCAGGCACACTGTGCAGTGAAACAACTGAAAGCCATTTTTATGTCAGGCATGAGTTTCCATTGCTACATGTCAAGCAAAAATTGAACTTTAAAGATATTTATGCCTTATTGTAAACATGATGGGAGAAAATGTTTCAAAGTAGCAGATGGCCACATGGTGATTCACTGATTATCCTGAATATGTGATGACTAATTACCACAATAGTACTTGTGATACTACAGTTGTGTACTCCAACAGCGTGGTGTCACTCTGAGGAAACTGGAACAGTGAATACATAACTGTAAATAGTGTCGTTAGAAACTGATTGCGCAGACTCATCTTTTATTGTTGTGCTTTGAAGTCTTTTTTTACCAGTACTTTACTACGCAATATATGTTGTTTACTAAAAGCCAAACACGAAGACCTACAAGTTTAGATCTGTGCAGTTTTCTCACAACCTGGTAGTGCACATAATTTGCATTAAGAGAATTAATCTGATTACATTTATTAATCGAGACTTCAGGTGTCATTCGGAGACAGTGCACTGACATTTATTACACAGTAGTAGGCAGTTGTTTTTTGATTAAGGATTAAGGATTTTGGGTTTTTATTTTGAAGAACTGGCTTCGGTGTGAGGAGTCTGTGGCTTGACAGTTTGCTGCTGGAGATGTACATGGAGAAATATATATCTCTGCATTCTTGTTTGAGTATAAATAACTACTTAACAATGTATAAAATTTTAATTTAAAACTACATTCTAAAAATGACAGTGTTTGTACTTTCATATTTTTCAGATTTTGAATGTTCACTACAAAAACAATTTAAATAGAGTTATCTTAAAGATTCTCTTTCTTCAGCAATCCAGAACATTTTATTTTTTAATTTATTCCCCAAGATAAATTAGCATCTGAAATAGCTGAAATATACTACAGCTTTCATATACAAAACTGTTACCTCCTCAAAAAAGTTTGCTTTGGAGAACGAATAATTAATATCAATTTCCAAGGTGAAAAGGGGAATAAAACCTCTATAGAACTACAAAGAATTTTTAAGGTGTTTTGTGAAGAATCGCAAAACAAGTTGGAGACTATTTACATCAAGCATTATCTCTCATGAGCTATTTTACAGAGTAACATAAATATCCTTTAATATTCAGTCACTTGGAAATAGCATACCAAAATAACTCCTGGGTACTTAAGCAAAACAGATGAAATATAATGAGCGACTCCTAATCAAAATATGTTGATGTTCTCTCAAAAACTCAGTGTGTCTCTGGAAGATATTATGCTGCATACAAAATGAATTCTTAACGCTAACAGATACAGAGAAAAACTAATTTGGGAATATTAGCCCACACTTGGATGCAGTATGTGCATTTTTTTCCCAATTCCTATAGAAAAACGTTTGAGCATCTGGAGTTTGTCATGCAACTCCCACGTATTTGCAAGTGAATGAGGACAGTCACTACTTTCTGCTTTTATTATGCTACATAGCTTAGAGTATTGCATGTCTCTCCAAAGTCCTGTGCTTTTGTTGAAATCCTGCCTTCATCATGCTGGCTGTTACTCAGTGCTTAGATAAAAATATGGATAAAGGCAAATTTTCACCAATAACGCCACTGCATGCAGGAAAGTTCTTCAAGATTCTCTGTTGTCCGTACATTCCTGAAAAGGACGCCCCATGGGTCACTGCTAAAATCTCCCCAGCCTGCAAGAGTGAGTCTCTCAGGAGAGACCCACCATCTGATGTAAAAGCAGCAATTTCTGTACAACATAAACGTTAAGCCCATTCTCATCTTGGATGGGTGGATTTTTCAAGGCACACAAAACTTAGTAACACAAGCCCCACCAGCTTCCCCGTGCAATTGTTCTCCACATCATGCTGGTACTTGCGAAAGTGCTACCCCAGCTACTCTTGATACAGGACACATGCAGGTTTGCTTCGTTCCTCTTCTCCTCAGAGGTGAAAATGAAGTGCCTAGTAAAACAGACAAAATATTGCAGCTCTTCTGCTGCTGTGTTTCTAACCATGAGAGTCATTTTGTGCCTTGGCAAGATGCTGGACAGAATGATGTTAAGTATTTTACACTCCTGTAAGCAAGCCAGCCTCTGCCAGGGCAGCTCGCAATCCCCAAATCATGGTTGATTGGTGATTATTGTTGAGCTTCCAGTTGAATGGCACAGCAGAGTCTCTTGTATTATCATTGGTACACAGGGAATGGGAAATATTATGCTCCAATACTACTGTGATCTATATCCTTAAAGCTATAGGCGCAGATAAAGGCTTTCTTTAATATAAAATTCTGCTTAGAGCTACTTTTATTTAGCTCTCTCTCACATTCTCAAGATGAAACCACAAATACTTTACATTTCACACAAACCACAAATGCAACTTGATGTGAAAGGTGATGTACACATGAGAAATTACAAAGCTCTAAACCCACAACACTGAACCTGGGACATTCCAGCAGCTTGCCCTGCAGTCTACCTCAGACAAAAAGCAAAGAGCCACGTCTGATTTTTCAATGCTGAAAGACAGAATGGTAAATATCTTTACACTTGACATTTCAGGGCCCTGATAATAAATATTTTCATAACTATGTATGGCGTTTTGAGATAACAGTATTAATACTTGTTTAAATTATTATAGCATGACGTTGCCAAGCAAAGAGGCAATGGGCACTGTCACAAATCCTTAAAAAGCAGCGATTAAGTGTACTTGCTTTTTTTTTTTTTTTTAATAGAAAAATAAAGCCTCTGTAGCTCTCAAAAATGTAATTTTCTGACACCAAAGCTATCTCTCAAAAATCCTTTCAATATGCAGCTTTTTTTTTTTTTTTTCTCCATTAAAATATGAATAAGTGTACAAAAATGTTACAATTCAGTGAGCGACTTCAGATCACAAACATACTCAGAACTTAACTGAGGACAAAACTATAGGTTTGCCATTTGTGCAAGCAAAATATTTGCTCAGTTGCTCATCGAATGCCACAGTACTGAACACTGTCCATTATTGGAATTGAATGTTTAGAAATGAGTTGAGAATTATTTGCCCTCTTACATATATGTTGCCTTTTTTTGTCTTTTTTACAGATCTGACAACATTCTTTTGTCTGAAAATGCTGTTATTTCTAAGCATGATCCTGCTTCCCATTATATTCATCATAACATTAAAGACAATACACAGAAGTTCAGGTGAGTACACAGTTCATAAATCCAACCTATATGCACTAAGAAACAATTCAGTTTGCTTTAACAAAGGTGCTCTGTCTTTAATCACTATCATATGTTTTAGAGTATTTAACAATGCTGTATTGCAGTTCTTGATCTTGAACATGTATTTGGTTGATTGCTAGTTAACTGTTATTAATAAATCAGTAAAGCAGCTCGATCTTGATTTGATTTAAACCACCTAGCTGAACAGTTTTTTGTTGTGACAATCATGAGGAAAAAATCAAGAAGAGGGAATAAATGCCCTTTTTCTAATACAATAATATTCAGATGTCAAATGAAGGTACCAAAAGACAGATTCAAGACAAAAAAAGGAGTTACTTCTTCAACCAACTTGTAATCTAAGAATTGTTTGCCAAAACACATACTGGATGATAAAACGGGTTAAAAACTGACTGAAAGCAATTCATGGAAAAGAAGTGGCTATTAAATACAGTAAATACATCTTCTGAACCACAGGTTATTGAATATACCGAATATATTGGTCTACTGAATAATTACACAGGAGAAGTAACACTACACGTTTGCTTTGTTCTTGTGGGTTTTGTTTGCTGGTTGTTTTGTTTGTTAGTGTTTGTGTTTGGCTGGTTTTGTTTTTTTGCCACGCATTCACCAGTAGCCACTGGCAGAAAAAAAATACTGGACAGACCTTTGGTGTGCACAGTTGCCTGTTGTTTCTCTCTGTATTGAAGGATTTTTTTTTCTCTACTAAAAACTAGTCCACTACTTCTGCCATGTTGCTTAAGTACTGCACATAAATCTTTTTGTATCCCACAATAAATACTGAGGACATGCTGAATTTCCACAAAACCACAAGTACCAAACTTTATAAACCAGTATGAGTCAAACTAAATAAAATTCCACTCGTTACACTAATGGAGTTCCAAAAGTCCCCCCAAAGCCCAGAAACATTGGCACAGTGTACAATTTATGTAACGACTCTGTGGAAAACCCTAGAAGCGCTGGAGTAACGCTTTGCCTTTCCCCTGCCACAGGAATGATCCACAAAACAATATAAAATCGGTTCTCAATTCAATGAATGTTCATCCAGACAAAACAAAGCAGAGGAGATGCCTGTAACTTGGCTTCCTTTACTCTCCTGGGAAGCCTTATGCTATCAGCGCATGTTAAGAGAGGAACAACAAATGGTCCACATTTGCCTAAGGATTTACATTAAAAGCATCAGCCAAACAGTAAATGAAGAGCCATTCCTATGTGGAACTGGAAATCACTTGCTTCTAAGTGCTCTCACTTTGTTCTCCCTTTCTCTAGCAGATATTTTTATAAGAAATAACAGATTATTTTTTTTTTAGAGTACATTTTTCTTCCAGAGCTGAATTTCAGAATCACAAATAAGTGGATGTCATATCCAAGAAACATGGTTTTAGGCCTATAAAAATACTTTTCAATATTGCTCTAAATTTAATCACAATAACATCCTAATCTTTCCTAAGAAAGACAAAATAACACAGCTTAGCTGCACTTAGTTTCAAAAGAAAGTATTTTCACAGCAGTGCAGTGATAATGCAGCACTTCTGCTAAATAACGGAGGACTTTGTTGTTAGAGAGAGCTGCTTTCTTGGGAAGTCCGTTGAACTGTTAAAAGATTCCACTCTATCAGAATATGAGGATACTTACCCTTTCCCAGAGACTTATACATGCTGATGTCAAGACAATGTATTCCAGAAAATCCCAAGGCTTGAAGCAAATTTCACAAGGACGAAATACAGTCACCAGACTAACTTTTTGTTATGGCTAGGGCATATGGCACGTTCAAATGTGGTGTATGGAAGGGGTGACTGAGGTAAGAAGGGTCGAAATGAACTAGAGTCTACTGGCAAACTATTAATCTACCATAGTCTTCTTGGAAAATAAATTCTGGAGACATTGTGTCAAAGATAGTTTAATGCCAGTATCTTACAAAACAACATTAAAAATGTTTCATAATCTCAACGTAAGTATTGATTCTATTAACATTATTTATTCTGCTAACACCTTTATTGAATGACATTTATTCATTTTGACTCCTTTCTTCTCCTGCCCTCATTTTCAAATAGGACTTAAATAGCTATTTTTCTAGAGAATGGCAATACTGAGATCTGTTTACAAAAATTTCTCCAACCACCCACAGTATTTAAGTAATAACACTGTATGAAGAGTCCCTATCCCTTCTTTTGCCAGTTCAACCACTAACAGTTGAAACAGTAATGCAATATCTTACAAAGTCACAAAAATAATTTGCAGCATTTGTTTGCATACTTTAAGAAAACTCCAGAAGTACTAACGTACTTTGTCTTTCTCAAAAAGAACTCAGATTTTCATGCCATCTTCTCTACTATTCCATCTGACTTCTTGGTTTATTACAACATCCTCTTTTTGGAGATCACAGGTGTAATTTTTAGGAGGGAAAATTACAAATCTCCTCCAATGAGGAAAAGCTTAAGCTTGGATCCTGAAAACAAAATCTACACTTCATGCTGCAACAAACATATTCCCCTCCTTGAGAACCTTAGAGTTAGGTAAGTCATTTAATTTAGTCTTTTGTAGGCAGATATTGAATCTTTTGTTTATTGCACAGTATACACAAGTAAATAATATTTTACAGGTGTGTATTTTCAAATTCTTAATTATTTCTAATTGCCAAATGTGATAGCCAAAAATTATCCCTCAGCAGATGCATTCTGACTCTAATGTAATCTTGGCCAGATTCTGAGGCTTGTATTTGTCTTTTTGCACACAACTGTGTGCTGACACCAAAACAAGAAGTCAACGTTAAGGCCTTCAAAAAAGCCAAGGCCACCATTTACTCAGGCTTGTATTGCCATTTACCTCATATCTACTGACTCATGTAAATTTGGCAACTGATCATTTCTTTAATTTATGCTGAGTACTCAAACGTTTTACCAATATATGAACAGAAAAAAAGTAGGGGGAATGAATTTAAAAATATCTATGACAATTTACTGACACTCCTTTCATAGAAGGCACATTAACAAGTAAGCTATCCTGCAACTAAAATTGATATATTACCTTAAGAAATCTGATCCAAAGGCAAAGCAGACCACACTGTTACAATGTATAATTCATGTTGTCATCATGACATTATAATTTAATTAAGAGGCAAACACATTTTGCCTCCTCAGCAATTATTTTAAAAAATCTGTGTCATATGTGATAAACATGATTGTGCAAATGACTGTATCAATAATTTACATGATTTCTCTCATAGAAGCTTCCCAAATCTAAACCTTTTCTAGAGTCTTTTTCAATAAATCGGCACTTTCAGCATATGCATAATAATATATTTTGACTACATAAAAAAAATTAAGTGATAAAAATCAATCTGCCATAGTATCAAAGTTTCCTGAATAGGCTTAAAATGCATCTCCAGCAGTCTATGCTACTTGAGTGTTAAATAATGAGGTAGCACATTGTTCCAAAATTGTTCTGAATTATGTAAACCATTTGCTACATGCTGTTTGGACTTCATTCTTTGTTTAGAGCTGTTTGGGAAAGCAGCACTTTCTGTCTTCTCTGGCTTCCTGGTTTTGCTTTTCTTTTGAGGAAGCTTATTACTATAATTTTTTTTTTTACCTTTTGTTTTTTCCTCTTCCACTACTTCTTCCTCCTCTCCCTCATCCTCTTCTTCCTCCTCTCCCACATCCTCTTCCTCCTCTTCTCCTTCTTCTCCCTCTTCCTCTTTTCCTTCTTGTTCCTCTTCTCCCTCTTTCCCTTCTTCTTCCTCTCCTCCCTCTTCCTCTTCTCCCTCTTCCCCTTCTTGTTCCTCCTCTCCCTCTTCCTCTTCTTGTTCCTCCTCTCCCTCTTCCCCTTCTTGTTCCTCTTCTCCCTCTTCCCCTTCTTGTTCCTCCTCTCCCTCTTCCCTTTCTTGTTCCTCCTCTCCCTCTTCCCCTTCTTCTTCCTCCCCTCCCTCTTCTTCTTCTTCTTCTAGTCCCTCTTCTCCCTCATCTTCTTCAACTCCCTCTTCTTCTTCCTCCCCTACTCCCTCATCTTCTTCTACACCTGCTCCCTCTTCTTCATCTTCTTCTTCCCCTTGCTCTTCTTCATTTTCCCACTCCTCTTCTTCCTTGTTTTTATCTTCTTCCCCCTCCTCCCCATCTGTTTCTCTCTCTGCTCCTTCCTCTTCCTCATCTTTTTTCTCTTCCACTTCATCCTCCTCCTCTTCTCCTTCTTCTTCCACCTCTGTAGTCTTCCTATTTGCATCTTCCTCTTCCTGTTCTTCTTCAGATACATCTTCTTTTTCCCTCTCTGTCAATGATTCTTCTAACTCCTCCTCTTCATCCTCTTTGTCTTTTTCATTCTCATTTTCTTTGTTTTCTCCTTCATTTTCCTGCTCATCATTTCCTTCCTCTTCTGCTTTTACCTCTTTTTCTTCCTCCTCCTCTCTATCTTCACCTCCTTCATCACACTCATCTCTTCCCTCACTTTTAACCTGCTCCTCCTTTTCTTTTTCAGTGTTTTCCTCTCTTGCATACTCCTCTTCCTCCTCCATATCCTCCTTTTCTCCCTCACTCAGCTTTTCTTCTTCCTCCATCACCCTGCCTTCCTCATCTCCTTGCTCTTTGCCTTCTTCCTGATTAATCTCTTCAACCTCTTCTGCACCCTCATTCTCAGTGTCTCTTTCAGCCTGTGATTCCTCTCTTGCATTTTCTTCCTCATTATCTTTTTCCTCTTTGTCTTCATCTCTTTCTACTGAAACTTCATCTCTGTCTTTTTTAACCTCATTCTCATCTTCTTCCTCCCCTAGTTCACCTTCACTGTCAACTGTTTCATGTAGTTTTTCTTTTCCACTTTCACCCTTTTCACTGACTTCACTCTCCTGCTCTTGATTAGATTCCTCCTCATTCTTAATTTCTAACTCTCTGTCTTCATCAGATTTAGCTTCAGTGTTTGTTTCTTCTTCATTTGGGCTTTTTATATCACTCTCTCCAACATATTCTTTCTCATTTTTTGTAGCTTGCATCTCCTCGGTTTCACTGTCTTCTTTTTCTAAGTCCATATCTTTTACTTTTTCTACTGTTTTCATTCCCTTCTGAACATCTCTGCCTTTATAGTAGTCCTCTTCTTTTCCCCTAGTCTTAAATATGTATTTTGCAAGATCATTACTACTTTCGTCGGTTGAAGATGATGACATAGTTACAGCTATTTGTTTCAAAAACTGATCCTTTCTTTTAAACCCTTTCTGCTCTTTACTACCTTTGTCTCCTTTGACGTATATTCTTTCACATTTATCAGATTTTTCAACAAAATCCTTCATTTTGTTTTGACTTTCTATTGCATCTTGACTACCTTTCTTTTCAACAAGATTGTATTTTTGTACAATTAATGAATCAGTCTGGGGCTGATCCCTGGACACAGAAGGAAGTACATCTATTTTAAGGGATTGCTTAGATTTAACAGCTTTTGACTTTTTATTGGAAGAGTTTGTTTTTTCAGTCAGAATTTGCTTTTCAGTGGGAAGATTAAAAGTTACATCCTCTTTGACGAATTCTGGATTTTCCACATGTTCTTTTTCCCTTTTCACTAATCTGCATTTGTCCCTAGTAACTTGTTGAACACCACTTTTCAAAGTACTAGCACTTCGTGAATGCTCAGATTTACCTTTTGTTGTATTTTGTTTGGCCACAGGCTCCCCTACAAAGGCACTACTCTTTTCTAAATCTCGTTCTGGTAGCTCCGGAAGTGAAGACTGCTTTTGTAAAGAGACAAAGTCTGATTTTGAGCCCTCCTTCACGAAATCAGAATCCTTCTTTTTCACCCCACCCTTACCATCTCTTTTCAGTTTCACATTTTTATTGTTCTTCTATTCCACATGAGAAGCAGAAAATTAAAAAGAAAGAAGGAAAGCATTAAGGACAAATGACAGCAAAAGAAAAAAGGTTACAAAAACATCTGAACAAGAAAAGAAACTATTTGTGCGAGGGGACTAAAAGCATAAAAGGTAGAGTATTTCACATGCAATGGATTTACAAGTGCACATATTAGAAGAATGTAATGTTCTGTTGATGGCAAATGTACTACTACACCTTTTTCACTATCCAAGCACTCAAAGTGATCACAATAAAACTGTGCAGCCAGCAAAAAGTCCCATAAGCTAGAGCATGAGCATATGCAACGTGTGCAGCTGTGCGAACAGAAGAACTACAGTTCTCTTACACCTTCCTCCACCTTTCCCCTTGGGAAATCTTCTGATGCACTCACCGTTATGTTATGTTAAGTAAGTTCAAATATCTGCTGTATTCTGCTTTAAATTTCACACTTGTTTAACAAACTCTACAGATTAATTTTTAAAATAGAAAATTATATATACCATATGCTGAAATGCTGGGATCACTTTAGGAGTGCAATAGAAAGATAATACATCAGTATTTTAATCTCATAACTAAAGCCAGTGTTATTGCTCCTCTAGATATACTCCATGGTGAATATCTGTAAATAAAATCCTTACTTACATTGTGTCCCAGAAGTCAATTAAAATATTTTAATATCAAAAAACAGTACAAATGTATAGTATCAGATTAAGTTACAAAGTGTATATGATAGTCTGTTGCTCCTGAAACTGCTGAAATATTATATATTCTCATCTCAAACGATGCTGGATATGAGGAGTTCTATGTGCCTGCACAAATTCTCCCTGACTTCAGTCAGCTGCTTAGAATTTTACCTCGTGTATATTCAGAAAATTAGCGAGACGAGGCCTACAAAATTTGCCTAGCTTTTTAAAAACTCCAGGCAAAACAATAAAGTACAAGGATAATACAAGAATTCTAGATCTTTTCAACATCAGTATAAGTATACATATATAAAATTAGCTACGGTACCTTTTGTTTTTGGAGTGGTGATAATTTTAAGGACTGGTCACTGGGATTCAATCTCATTGCATGTGTCTGCAAAAAATGAGATCTCTGTTAAAAAAATACATATAACTAATAGCAAAGCAGCATCAAAGCCCAGTTCTACTAAACACAGCTATTATGGGAACATTTTAGTCTTATTGCACAGTCCGGTTGAGACAAATATGTATGATCACTCGCCTCACCTATTTCACTTCCACTCCCTCATTTACTGCTTATAGAGTGGTAATTGGCTCAGATGTCAACATCTAAACTGTCTGTAGAGACTGAAAGCTACACGCCCTCTCTTAGAGCCCACAAGCACATTTTAGATCCACCCTCCACTCACTGCGAAATCGTGGCTACAAATATAAGACCTTACTCCCTTATCATCACAACGTTCAACTTAACAACCAGTTTGATACCACAGCCTTGAAAGAACTCATTCAAAGAAACATTACATAGCAGAAATTTTCCTTGGAATTTTTCTTTGTATTTTTGTCAAGTTTTCCTGACAGACTTTTTTCAAATTTACTGTTTCATTCTGATAAATGTTTTGCAATTGATTCAGAATGGGTACAAAACCAAAAAGGAGAAGGAAGTCTAGCACAAAATGTGTGCAATATGTTGTAAATAATGCCTCAGGAAATTAATGAAGGCCACGTTGTGCATCATATCTGAAAATAATTTTCTTATTGTAAATTCAAATAAAGTTTTATAACTGTTAAATAAATGGTATGGACTAACAGACTGTTAAATTACTAAGTACTGTTAGTAAGTACCAACAAGTACTAATTCCTGTAAAATGTGCAATTCCTACAGCATAACTGACAACATATCCTGAGCTGAGTCCAGAGTCTCATTTGTTTCCATTCCACTAAAGTTTAAAAAAAGACAAAAACCAACACTTTTCCCAGTGCACTGCATTAAGGCCAGGTCATGCCCTATCTACTGAGAGAACAAAATGTTTTGGAAAGGTGCACAAGTGATAAGGTGAACGTATTTTTAAAATAAAAGAAATATGTAGGAACATGCTTGGGGATCACTAAATAATCAAAATGTCTCTGCTTTCGTCTTCCCTTTAATATGATCCACCTGTACTAAAAAAGCTATTCCAGGAACAGGAAAAGACAGCTCTCTGCTTCATTTCCTGCACTTTTCTCTTGGAAATCATCAAGATGAGGATAGTCAGAGATCAAGATCACCGTGTGTTATCCAGCGTCCTTCTTTCTGATATCCAGAGCTAAAGTGTGGGGAAGGGCTGCACTACTTGGGCTGCTTCAGTCTCATAGTACAACAGTACTTGGAAAATAAAAACAAACTTAAGCATTGGACAACGATGATATGAAATGCACACTCATGTAACAGTATGTCGGTACTTGATGCCACATATTACATTTCAGGCTAGCCAGGAGTTCTGTACTGGAACTTGAAACATTATTTAGCTGCTTTATTCTTCCCCTGCATAAAAAATGATCGCATCACGGATTTATTACTGGAATATATTACCATATTTAGGATGTCAGTTGTATCTCCAAGATTTCTGTCATTATTTTCATTATCTGAATCTTCTTCAGCAGAGCCTTCACCAGGTTTATCTTTTTGAGGATTCTTTTCTTTAAGGTAAAATAAGGGCAAGTAAACAAATGCCATAGGAACAAGTAATATATAGCAAAGAGAACATCCCACTCCTGTAAAATAGAGATTATCTCTATTTTACTGACACAGGACTGAAGTCCCGAGATTCCTCATTCCCCCAGCCTAAAGCACAGCAGAAATGCATCCACCTCCGTTTCGTCAGTATTAACATCAGAGGTAACTTAGCAATCTGGCCTCTGTGGGCTGTAGATTTCTGACTAATTTTGCAGGCTTTCAAAGCATAAATATTACATGGGACAAAGCTTCTTTTGCACAACCCTTTTAATAATAGTGTACCAATTAGACTAAACTAGCTGCAGTCATATTATCTATAATCTATCACACATTATCTGTGTAATGGATAAAGAGACAGCGAGTTTAACTCCAGTGTAGCATCATAAAAATGTACTTACACAATTTTCAGGTTCACATCAAATTAATCAGGTGTATGATCAGCTTATTATGGCACAAAGCCTGAGGTTTTAGGCCTCAGAAGTGTCTAAATGCATTTCAAATCTCACTGCATTGCTTTCCTGGAACCAAAAATGCTAATGGACATGCTGGTAGCTTAATTCTAACTGAATTAATTACGTTCAAATTGGATTTAACTGTCCGATAAATCTGAGCTAATTTTTACACAGAAGCTCTGCATTCTGCACTCTTCAGCATTGCTCTTCCCAGGAAATCACACATGCTCAGGAACCAGTATGAAATCCAAAACTGCTCTAGAGAATCTGTGCAAAAATCCAGCACTACCAGTGCCCCTGTTATCCAGGCTTTTGCGTTAGCCAGAATATTGCAAATCCTTATTATCTTAGATAACAGAGAGTGAAAAGCACTTTTGCATTTCCAAGTGAAGAAGAAAGCTCCTATAAGAATTACTAGACATCTTTTCCTATCCAGGGTTTCCTGTAGGCCTTCCTGTGTCTTTATGACTGCTCCTAATAATTTTGTTCCTGTACTATTTTTTGTTTTGTTTTTGTGAAAACGGGGCAAGTGATTACTAATCTTACAGTATTTTTGTGAAGTCATATTTCTAGAGGCTTGAGGAACCTCAGGTACAATTCAGAAGTTGTTTTTCTTTCACTCATCCCTCCTCTAAACCTTTAAGCACGTTTTCCAAACATGAACAAAATGTGAGGCAGTTTCTTGTAAGCATTTCTCAACTTTCATGTCTGTATTCTGCCAGAAGCTATTGAGATAAGACTGAACTTAAACCTTCTTTGATGTTCAAACTGAGCATTATTTTATGAATGATGAGAGGCAAACTACGTAATTCTCAGAAAACAGCAACAAGATGGGGGGACACTTCACCTTTTCCATGATCTCTGTCCTTCATAGGTTCAGCTTTAGGAAGACTTGTTGAAGAAAAACAGAGTGGGCTAGTGTTGCTAGTCACAGGCAATGAAGAATTTAAGCAGCTTTCTCCCAGTGGAGGCAGACTTCGTGCCATTCGAATAAACTGTTCTGGCGACCTTTCCTTCAAAAGATTAAAAGAAAAATAATTGAGAATAACAGTAGAAGAATAAAATATAAGCAATCTCTCATACTTAACACTTGTATTTTCCTTCAGTTAATGATCCAGTGTTGTAACTTCATATGCAAAGCATAAAAAAATTTCTTGAACATTTTAATCATTTATAAAAAGTGGAGAGATATAGTGGGATATTTTAGGTCGTTTCTACACAATAACCTCAAGCAGACCTAAAATACAGAAAAAGGATAAAAATAATTTTGATTTTTATTTAAAATGAAAATAGTAGTTTCCGAAATAACACTGAGTTACTCCATCCACAGCTTCAATATATTTTTACGAGATAAATGAGGTTTTGTGGTAGAGATAGTTTTCAAACAGGTAAGTGAAATGATCCAACTCACTGTGCTGCTAAAGAAATCACATGGAATGTTTAGTGGAGATAGAGAAGAAACTTCTATTTTAAGTAGCTACAGGCTCTTAGGATCATTTTAGGCTGACTGTGAAACTTTCCCCTTTGATATTATATAAACTATGAACTCGTTTATTCTATTCAAGGACTCAGAGGGAACACCAAAAAGAGTCAGGTTCTTGTTATTCTTTTAATACTTCTAAAATATTTTTTAAAAGGAAGAGGGTCTACATTTTAGAGTAAAAAAATACAAAAGCAATTTGAGTCTTTTTCATGGAAATAAACAAGTAAAATCTGACCAATACTTATCTTTTACCTGCATCTGTTTTGGGACCAGGGCAGCTATCATTCTTCTTTTTATACATTAAAATTAAACATACATTTTAGGGAGTATGCTGGGTTTATGCTGTGATTTTAGTTTAAAAAGTTTTTTTTTGTTTCCTGAAACATGTATGGCAACTCTAAGTAGCTCTGAATTTACCCTCTCTCGACGCCGCATTCGTGCTGATGTTAGTTGTAAGGTGTTCGTCAGCAGTGAGTCCCCACTCATTTCAGAGATAGTAGCAGTCAAACGGCTCTCATTTAAATCTTCTAAGAGTAATTCTTCAGAGCCTTCAGGTCTTGGAGCAGCAAAAACTAGCATGTGACAACCACCACAAGCAACCTAGAGCACCAAAAAAGGTCTGCTTATTTCATCTGCAAGTATCAGTACAAGGATCTCATTTTCCTAAAATAATCTTTAGTGATTTAGATTATTAGAAAAACATAATAAAAGAGACGTTAAATTGCTTCCAATTTGGGTCCTACTGCAGTTAGGAAGATAAAAGTACATAATTACAATTATTAATGACTAGTGGTCTGTATTTTCTTCTTACTTAAACACAACACATCTGCACTGAACAGAACACAAGACAGGTCTGCAAATTATTGATACAGAACAAAGCAAAGGTATTTCCACTAATTTTGAAGAGATTTGAGCTAATTATTTTGAGGCAAGCCAAATGTGAGCAATACTGGTAACTTCAGTGATCCAAATCTAGATATTTTATCTCAAAATCCACAAAATATAATGCAAAGTCCTACCCCCTTCTATAGGCAAAGTATAATTACATAAAGATCTGAGGCTTTAATTCCTAAAAAGTTTAAGTCCCTTACCACTTCTGATAAAACTTCCTTAAACTCTAGGTCCAGTAAACAAACAGAAGTGAACCACAGACCTTTGCCCCAAATTTTGCTCAATCCTGAGTTATGTTTGCGTTTTTGATGCCAGCAATTCTGTGATATTTATTTCTTATACACCTCAGGAAACAGATGAAAACAACGCCCTTAAAGGAAAAGAGTATTTCTCCTTTCCCATCCCATTTGGATTCAAGAAAGCAACTCCTCAAATTTTCTCAAGATTTAATAAATGAGCCGTGTACAAACAATCATTAAAATTAAAAAGATGTTGCTCTGGTGTTTTCAGAACAGATACTAGTTTCCCTCCTACTGCCATCAATCTGAGAGCAACAAATATTTATTTTTATAGGCTATTACCAACTTTATAGACCAAAACACTATAGCACAACACTACTGAATAAAACCCTAAAAAGCAGTCTGTGTGTGTAATCCAAGCCAAGAACATTCTAAAATGAATGAGCAGTGTGAAATATAATTCCCTTTTTCTTTCAATATGTGTTGTCTACCAGTTAAATGTTGTAGAAAAAAATAATTCTATAATGAGATTTCAACTCTCATTAATAACATGCTTCATAAAAATATACACGTTTTGATATCTGAGAAGCGTGAACAAAAGTTTTACCAAAAGGACTGTGAACCTCAGGAAATTATAACATAAAGTAGGATCAAACTGATTTGTAAAATTCTCTTCTCCAAGTCCTAACTTGCCGTGTCGCCCATCTCCAAAAGTAAACATGAGGCCATTCTCTGTATACAGAAAAAAAAAAAAAGGATGTTATTAATAACAAAGATTCAGTACAAAACCAGGGCAAAATCATTACAAAAAAAGTAACAGGCCATGCAAGTAAGGAATATTTCTCCTGCAAAAGCAAAACCTGAACAATTCTTTTCAGGTTTTCAACAGATGAATACAATCCAAATATATATATATTTTTCAGACAAAACACTGTTGGCGATCAGTTAGTCTAGACAGTTTTGGAAAAAACAAACAAAAATGCCAACAAAACACTAAGATTGAAATTGTATAGCAACACAAAGGCTTCTAAACAAGAATACTTGTTAGCAAGGCATGATTATGAGGTAACAATTCCCCAGGAGACACCACGTACAGAAGCATGCATGGTATGGCTGTGAATCAGACTTCCCTAATATCAAATCTGTCATTCTCACTAGCTCACTTAACCTTTAGAACTAGTAAGTCTGCATATGTCTTCTTCCACTGCTCATTTTATAAAGAAAGCTTTTACAGGATAACAGAGAGTCACTAGAAATGAATTTCAGAATTTTTCACTTACATACCTGCAACTACAGCAGTATGATTTTCCCCACATGTAATGTTACATATTTTATGCCTCCTCAAGTGTTTCACAGACTTTGGTACTGAAGTTTCAAAAATGAAAGTACCATGTCCCAGCTGCCCATATTGTCCAAGTCCAAAAGTATATACACCTGTTTCTGAAAATGTACGAAGTAATTAATTAAATTTATCAATTAAGAACAAAATTTAAAACATTAAAAACAGGCAATGAAGCACCAAAATATATACAGAAAATAATTTTGAATGGTTCAATATGCAATACATTTTCTAACATAACTGCAAAATAATCCACTGATCACATGTACACAAAAAATCAGCTAACAAAAAATTTATGGGAGTTTACACACTGCAATTAATTTGAGACCACAGTGTTTACATATGTGTGCATTTTCATGCAGAATAGACTCATCTTAATTTCCGATTACTTGCATGTACACCACATGACCCTAATTTTAATAGACTAGACCTCTTTAAACCAATACTAATTTGTGTCTAAGAAGAGACTGAAACAATAACAGAACAGGTTTCAGTATTCTTTTTAGCTACCAAATCAGTCCTGCATTAAATACAGAGAACACTATAACGGTGTTAACTTGTAACAGAATAAACATCTTTCCACATTTATATTTTGTCCATTTAATGGATTGTCTGTGCCAGGAAAATTAATGAGAGCTTCTCCAAAGTGATACAGATTTCTGTTGTGTCCATCCCTGGTACTCCATCACAACAGGGGAAGACTCTGAAGTTTGGAAACCTTGATAAGATCACGCTTGAAAAAGACTAAGTTTTTTTGGGAAAAGGTGAAGTTTTCCTGGAATTTTATTCCCTGCCCCTTTTTCTTCTGCATGTGGGCAACAAAGGAAAAGCTAGAGAAGGACTAATTAAAACTTCTAAAATTGTTATGAAAACCTGTGAAAGATTTGAGAAGGACAAAGAATATTCTGTGTCAAGAAAAAAGAACTGAGACTTGGGAGCAATATATCCTTACATCATTGCCATGAACATGTCATCAAGTCAAAAATCTCACCACCTTTCAAAGCAAGAAAGGAATGGGTATCCACAGCTGAATGTGTGGAACAACACTCGATGGAGAATCTTTGCATTTTGTGCACTTCTTTGTGTCAAGGGAATGAGGTCACTGGAATAGCAAAGTAAGTTTCAGTGCCACAAAAGCAGCCACAAACTGGAGAATTATTAAAAACAAATTATGTTATCATTCCTCCAAACTAACCCTTCACTACTATCAGGGAAAAAGAAAGCAGAGAACAGACCAGATTCCATACTACTACCATAGTATGTTTACCAACTTAAATTGAACCTTCTTATTTCGAAGAGACCATGATCAAATACTGTATCACTATGTATGGAAAAGCTCTTTCTAGGAAAGGGTTTGCCCTTTCTGCCCCTTGTAACTTGCTCCATATTAAGATGTAATGAGTCCACAATATAAAAGAACCAACAAACAAAAAAACAACAAAAAAACCCAAACAATGGTCTCACACTTATTCAGATTGTAGATGAAAAATATTCAGTAAAGCTTGGGCTTTTTACTAAAGGTAATAGTAAAGCTCCCTCTGCTGGAAATTAAGTGCAAGAAAACACGTTCTCAGGATCTTTTTAAAAGTAAAAGACGAAATTAGAAATTTTCTGCAACATTTACACTTTCTGCATAAGAATCAAAGAACTCCTGAAAGACGGGAGCTTTCTCTAAGCGAAGCCAAGTCTCATCTTCATTTTAGTAAACAGCTTATTCCATAAATCCCACGTAAAAGTACTGCATCTGTCTTAACATTTCTTCGGAGACTGGCAAATCTAGTAATTTTCAAACTATATGGCTTTACTTGATTAACATAATTATTCTGAGTGAAGTTGGGCTTTTTCATATTATCTTTAATTCTAGCTTAAAACATGCAATGCCTTTTTTCATAAAACAAGTTAGACCTCTAAAGGCATTTGTGTTTAGAGCGAGATGTTCTCAAATGAAAACTTCAAATGTACAGGAAATTATTTTCTTTTCCCAGTTTCTAGTGACAACGAGGAGAACGGGCCAATCCAAAACCAGGTTAGAGTGCTGTTTTAAGAATGTTTATTTCTACTGCCCCTATAGACCAGGGTCATCTCAATTTTGCTCCTTCTAAAATGCACTTATTGGTCAATTATCAAGGCAAGGAAGAGAAAAACCTTGCACCTTTCTTAAATGATTCGCCGCTCAGGTGCAGAAGTGAGGCCATGCCTCAGTAATAATCTCATTTAGCAGAAATTAGGTATTTCCTCCAATTTGTTTTTATAAATACATGGAAAGAGAAGTCTCTGGCACAGCAACCTCGTAGACTTAGTGATAAAATGACAGAGGTGAATTTCATAATTCTGAGCTTGAATTTGCAAATGAATTTGCTGACAGCACAAGTCCAAAGGTGGATACAGCCCCATTTTTACTGTCTTCAGTCCCCATATGGATATCATTGGACGTGACAAATGAAACATGCTGCCAGCAAAAGGACAGACCTCGCGCTCCCATTCTTTCTTCAGTTCCCACTTGCACTGTATCAGCTGTCCACCTGGCTTTGCGGTGAGCCAGCTCGGCTCAGTTAAGCCATGTTTTTGGGGCTTTGCTGATATAGTCTCCTATGGAACAGCCAAGGTAGCACCAGAGTGGTACAAGGGGAGAGGAAAGACATAGGGCCACAGCCGCATGGAGGATGTGGCACTGCCTGCAGGGTGCAGTGAATCACAGGGAAGGCTCAGCCATAGGAACAGCACCCAGAAGAAACTGAACACAGGTCCTGCCTGGGGGAAGGACCTGCTGCCACTACAGCAGCAGCCCATGAGAAGGGCCCTTGAAGGATGAAGATAAATGGTTTCAGAGCTTGCACAGAAGCCAATGGCTCCACTGTTCCAAGTGACCTCCAGCACCTGAGTGCTGGAACTGCTTCTCCTTGACTTCCTACATTTTCTTTTTTTTTGGAAGAACAGGGATATTTCCCTGTAACTGTGCATCTTCCACCTTTGCAGGCATCTCCTGGAGTACATAATAGTTCTTTAATCTCCGTAGCCGTTGTCAGTATAAACAAAATAGTCCTAGGCGAAAATCTATACAGCTTTCCCACACACTATTCGCTGAAAGAACTGAGTGAGCTCCAAGAGTGTTTTCAACATTCATGCATTTCTTGCTATATATTTAAGGTTATAGACAAAGTTAAAAATCTATGGAAAAAAAAAAAAAGAAACAGTTGTGCTTGTACTTCTCCACATAGATTCATTTCCATTCATTATTACTACTATTACTATTATTCCAGTGGGGTATTCAATACGTTTCTGTAAAAATCAGTTGTTGACACAATACTCAGTTTCATAAGAGCTAGTAATTGGATTTGGGGATTTCAGTATAAATAGTATACAGACTTAAGAATGGTTCAAAAAATGAAGATAATCCTATATGGTCTGAACAGTCAGTTCTGTCATGAAAAGGTAGAGCTTTTTCACCCTTTTCGTTCTCCATCAAAATGGAATCTTGACTTTCTTTTCTTTTTAAAAGACCTTGAGACGGAAGATGAAAAATCCAACATTTTACGTGCTAACACACTAATGGGCTGCATTGCTATGTCAAATGATCTGTTCTCAAAAGGACTGCTTCACCTTTTCCTTTGAAGAGGTACTTTTGCTTTCCCTCCCTTCAGAGAATAAAAAGAGGTAATACATTGTTTTATAGAGAGGATTATTCCCAGAGGATCTGTCATCATCCAAAAAAATGGAAGATATTAAGGTCACTCCAAATCATCTGTTTCTTCTTCAATTTCTAGATTCATAAACTATTGCTATTCTACTTCTATAAACTTTATTGAAAAAGTACGCAAATTGGGATTGCTGCTCTCTCATATTTCTTTTGAAGGTGACAATGCCAACAGCTTCCATTCTCAGAAGGAAGCATTTGCAAGTATTGTCGGTAGTGGATGCATTTTTTTTTCGTCTCTGAGAGAAGTCACCTGGGATGAGGATATGATCTTCTTGAACAGGCTGATGGACTGTCATGAAATGAACAGGTTTGTGCTGCTACAGTGAGAGAAAGCTTTTGCTTGTCCCGTAGAACAACTGCAAATATTGAAGGCAGAAGTGACAATAAGACTTATAAAGAAGATGGTTTCCAATGCCGTATTCTACATTTCTAAAACCTTGTATATTTAATTTTTTTTTCCTAATCATTGCTCTCAACAGTTTAATTTTTTGTTCTCTGAGGGGGTGGGGGGGGCGGGAAAGAGTTTCCCATTTTGGAGTTTCAGAGAAAAAAATGAATTATTTTTTTACTATATACTTTCTACCATATACTCTGATACTTGCTGGAGAGATTCCAAAGAGTAGCTTATTTAATAACCCGGATAAGAGTGGTTCTTAGCACACAAAATTGCCAACAGAATAGATAAGACAGTCATAAAAAAGAAACCAAGTGAAGTCCTTTGGAATAGACTAATTATGTATGACAGTCAGGAAGAAACTTGCCTCATACTGAGTAAAATAACTGGATTATGCTTTCTTCTAACTTGATAAACCCTAAGTAGAACTGATGACAAGAAATGAGCCAAGATGTACAACAGTTTCTCCACATGACGTTTTCTCCAATCCTATTCCTATATTAAATGAGATGGATGAAATAAGAATATACAATAGACACTCACTTCTTACTTTTTGAGACTGAAATGACACACCCTGAAAAGCTGGAAACACCCTGAAAAGATGAAAACTGCATCAGTATCTATCGTGTTACTAAAGGCAAGCAGGACCCATTCTCATGCAAGATGATACATGAAATTCAGAATTTCCTCAAAATTGTATTGCTTTCTTAAGTTAGGAAAATGAGCTAAAAAGAGGTGTAAATGTTACCGTTCCACTTTAAAGATATATGCCTCATCAGAATTTTCAATTTGTGGTCATACCACTGGATCTCAAGATGAAATACACACTTCAGTAGTGATTTCAGGTCGTCTCTGGTGCAAAGCCTATAATGTATGTATGCTACACTCACTTTTTAAATTATTACAGCATACAAATCTATCACTTTTCCCATTTTTCCCCAAATTTTGTTTTGAGTCAGAAAAAAATCTTTATATCAAGACTCTTGACAAAGTATCTTTCACTTGAGACAGTATTTTGTTCAATGTGTCCTAGGCAGAAGTTCACAGCTGTAGCTTATTTAATAATAGCTGAATCACATTTAAAAACATCTATCTGACCTTTCACTCTTACCTTAACAACTATTAATCTTTAGGAAAACGTATTTTGTTGGAGGATATTGTTTTCCTCTTCTCTTAACTCAACTAGATCTTCTGGCACTCAGCATTTTGACCATCAACTGCCAGCTAAGCCTACTATGGCGTTTTCTTCACTGTATTTGTTTGTTGGCATTTATATTTTGCCTCTTTGTTCTAGCTCTTGTACAGATTTCACTATAATGATGATGTCATCCAGGTCTACGTCTTCCTGCCAAGTCTCTGTAGCAGTCATTTGTTATAATGAAATTTTATTGCATGAAATAATGAAAAACAAAACATCTATTGGCTGGCTTGAGATTTATGGTTAAAAAATAATCAATAATGGTAATCATATTCTTTCTGCAGAACTTCACTTTATAACCTATAAAATAATGTTATGATTTATACATCTGCTGGCCCCAAATTTATGGTGATTTTTTTCCTAATGATGATAATCTGATTTCATGTAAATAAATTTATTTTATTATATAGAATACTGTCAGGGTAAGACTGCATGTTGGTGGAAGAAGACAGACAAAGGCACTGAAATTGATACAAATGTTTGCATTATTTCCTGGATTGGCTACTATTATTTCCTCTTCATAGTTTCCCCATAGAAGTTTTAACCTACCCAGAATCTTGCAGCTTGACTCATCAATACACATAACCTTTCCCAGCACATCACTTCCACCTTTACTCTCTCCAGTGGCTTTCAGTACAATACCACATCATATTACAATCTCCCTCAGTTGTATTTTCAGTTTATATTTTAGAAATTTTGGTTACATAACACTGAAGGCACTCAACCAGATTGACAAGAGATGACTTCGGCATTTTCAAAATATAGAGTTAAAGACAGATATCTATACATCCTACTGACTTTCACAGCTTTTGCATTTTGATAGGAGATTAATTACAGGCATATTATACAGCTGTGCGATTCTTTACAAGCCAAAGCTGATATTTTTAAAATTGTCTGGGGACAAAGTCAAACTTCCCTTTCCTGCTTCTACACTGTTACACTTCAGGATACAACTTGTGGAAGTAAATAGCCAGCAATGATTTGCATACATCTCTTTGAAAAATTAACTTACCATTGGCACACAATTATCTAATAGTAGAGTAATATACACCATATTTCACTTTCCAAGTACTATACATACATCCCTGTGAGCTAATATACAACAGTTTTATCTGCTGATTTTACAACTTGAACGATATGTTGAATGTCTGTATCTGTACTAGTTTTATACGTATGTTAAAGGTTCTGCTTAAAGTCACTAGCAAATTCTGTATCAGAAAAGAGATATTTAATCCATTTAGGCATCCAGTAGATTGCGTATCTCCATCACTATTAACAGACAGTCATGGCAAAAGTGACTTCCTAAATATTCAGGGCCATTTACATTTACTACAGATTGGGAACTTTCCTCTAAAACTCCCTCCACACACCAATAGCACTTTCAAACTCGTGAGAGGCAAGAAACATTCGTCATCTGTGTTGCACTAGGAGGCGCTAGCTTGTTACAATCTCAGTAAGAAAGGTGCTCAGACTCCGTAAAGTACCTCTTCAAATGCTACTTATTGGAGCTAACACTATAAAGAAAAAGAAGATAGTATCAGTAATCTTTCTTTGCTTCAGATGCTGGGAATCCTGAGCTGTGTGGAACTGAACAGGCCTCCAGCCAAGCACAGAAAGCTACACAGATCACACCCATGGAAGGTTATCCCATTTTGGACATTTGAGCTCTTATAGGATTTTCTTACAAGAAAAACAACTCTATTTGTTATTTATACCATCAAATAAAAAGGACATTCGCATGGGAGCTTGCTGCTGAAGTTTGAGATAAAGGCAAGGAGATGCAGGTGGTGTAACCACTGGGACTAAAGCAGGAGCTTCCTGGAAGCTTCTCGGTTACAACCAGCTGGTGAAGTTCATCCTGTAGCAAGGGCACATGTGCAGCCCAGACATGAACATCAAGCTATAAAGCTATATGGTCTTCCAGTTAGGATCACTACAGCATCTTTCATCTCAGTGGGATGTCAATTCTTCAAAGTAAGTTGAGTTTACAGATTAAGTTATAGGGCTGTAAAAAAAGCCAGTTAAATCGCATACCTGTTAGCACCACTGTGTGTTCTCCACCACAAGCAACCTTATTAACCTTTTCCATAATTCCCAGTACAGGCTGTGGGACTCTATTGTTCTTCAGCTGTTCAGGCAATAATCCCAGTTTCCCATTCTCAGGTTCTCCAAAAGTATAGAGCTCACCATCTCCTGTCAAAATACAGAACAGAGCAGGATTTCCAGCATGTACTCAGAAGCAAGGCTGGGTTGCCAGGACTGCTGCAGGCACAAATCAGTAAGACAGAAAAAGTGGATGAACACTACGGGATAATTGAACATATCTGTATAATGTCCAGACAGCTACACAAAGCAGCCTGCTTTGATGGGACAAGAAGGAGCTAAATTTTAGCCCCTCTCCATGATAAGAACTGCAAAATTTAGCCTGCAAGGAATCTAGTCAAGGGAAAAACACAATCATATACATCATGCTTCTGAGAGATTGTAATTCCCTCTCTAACCAGTTTTTATGTCAACTGAAGTTGCTTGTAAGAATCTCAATTAAAATAGAAAATCATTTTGCATGGAATTTTGATGGAAAACCCACAGTTTCTTCTTGTAAGATACAGAGAAAAAAAGAAAAAAGTGACACAAAACTGTGTGGGGACCGGACAGCAAGAAGAGAGCTATATATCCAACAACAGGAACACTGCAGTAGTTCCATAGCAATAACTCCACCAAAATTAAGTTAAAAATATACTGAGAGGTCTTTACAGATCTCTTCCTATAATGTCTTTCTGATCTGCTACATAATCATACAAGAAGACCCCTCTCATTCACATGGGCTTTTTAAGAATCCAGTTCAAAAACTGTCCAATCCCAAATTCAGGTAATGAATTTTCTTTCAAGTTTCCTTTGTTTTTTTTCTTTTACAATTGCTTCCTTTGCTTTCCGACTGTTATGCAAGTTCGAGTTACCATTCAAGGCAGCATTCTATATATCCTTCTACTATAGTCAAAAATGGAACACATAATATGTAGCTTCCATTGCTATATTTACAATTTATCTACGTTTATCTACTTCTTTTACATTTATCTACATTTTACATTTATCCACATCTTTTTTTTTACAATTTAACTACATCTGCATTTCTGATTTTCTGTCCTAAGGGGTCCTCTATTCTAACAGGCCAGAGTGAGGTTTAGGTAGAAAACTGCCAGGAAAACTTCAAGTTAATAGCTGAGTGTTCTCCACTCCTGGAAAGATTACCTGTGGAGCAGTGTCCTCATAGCACATTGTGACCTACAATCCAAATTTGAAATTACTTAAAAAAAAAAAAAAAAATCATCATACACTGTTACGTAAGAAAAAGTTTGCCTGTATCAAAGAACAAGGATAAACAAAACCCTCTCATGGAGCTAGTCCAAGATAAAGAGATGTTTAAGCTAGCACAGGAGCTGTCTGCTAAAGGGAATGCAAAGAGAGAGCTACAGTTACATAATCAACATCATCACAAACCACAGCTGCATTCTCTGTTATTGAAGCTCAGTCATCAGAAGCACCCATCTACAATCTTTCTGGAAACATGCAGATTTTCAGTACAAAATGTACTTTTACTTGCAGAGGGCTGCATTTTGTGTTCACAAACTTACTTTTACAGCATTTAGAGGCATTATTATTGCATGATGCACAAGTATCTGAGAGATTCTTCTTCAAAAGAGATGAATTCCTTGCCAACATGAAAGTTGGGTCAACCTTAGAAATGCCCATAGACAATGAAAACTGGTGAGCTCAAAGGAAGTTTGAAAGCTGAAGCCTTATTTGGGTGTTCAAGATTGACTATTAGAAAAGTCCATTCCTCCACTGAAAATAGGCAGAGCATAAGAAAACAAGCTCATTACTAGTTTTCTGTTAACCTTTGTGGATATTCTCCCATTTGCATAGCTGCTACATTTGTTGCCTTCTCCTTGCTCTTTATCAGCCATAACTTAAATTTGGGAATTTAAGGACAATGGCAGCAACCAAAAAATAAGCCTACATAGAAATAAGAAATCTGGAAGAGCTAAAAGTAAACCTATGAATAAAAATCTAAAGCAGAAAAAACTGAAGCTACATATGCATTCTAAAAAGCAAATGACATTAGTGAAATTATTAAAACTAACTTAATAAAAATCGAAGGACATGATTCAAAACTGAACTTTACTAAAACTTGGGCATACCAAGCCAAGACAGGAATTTTATTTTTTTGAATTTGTAATTCTGATGATGAAAAAGTCAAAACTGGTGTCAGTAAGAAATGTGCCATTTAAATTGAATCTTCCTGAGCTTTGCTCTGGCAATATACTAATTTAAAATTCTTGTTTGCATGAATAAAATCTGAACAAGAATTTCAGGTTGCAAAACCGCACCTTCATTTTGTATAACTATGAGATATCTTGTTAGTAATACCTAAATCAAATATATAAACTAGATTCAATATGTTTTTCGATGAAAACTCTTTGGCCAGCAAAATACATATATATATATATACATATATATACACATTTTCTTTGTGGCACTTGGCTCTTCCTTACTTGGTGCTAAAGAGTAAGTACAGCAGTGGGTGCACAGAACAGAGCAGCACAGACTGCTGTTGCCAGGATCCTTCATCAGAAGGGCTTTGACTCATTCTGAAAACCCTTAAACTACTATCTCTTTTGATAAAGCAGTGGTTCTTCTCCCGTCCTCTCACAGGAAGAAATTCTGGAGCAGTCGCGCTCATCTGTGATGTATGCTACCTTTGGTATTGAAAGTCCACAATAAGCAAAAAAAAAAGTTCTAATTATTATCTATTTGCTTCAAAGGAAGCATGAGGACAGGTTTTCAATTAATTTTAATTATAGGCAGAATCTGAAGTATGTATCTTATAATATGGTAAAGTTCATTTTGAACAAAAAAAGTGTATAAATTTATTAATAAACTTGAAAATTCAAAAAAAATGTATGACATACTCAAAGAGCAAAAACTGTAAAAAGCACCTTTTTTCATAAAAGTTGAATTCCTGCTTTAGATGGAAAAAAGGTCCTAAGCCTCAACATAAAGTTGCAACTCAGCATTTCCGCCAAATATTTAGAACCTAACTACGATGGCACAATATTTATCTATATATCTTACAAGGCATAAGAAATTTAACTTCTGCCTTAGTCAAAGAAACCCTGGACTTGCTTATGTGGTTCCTGTATTTTCCAAGATCACTTCTGCCTCTCACAACAGCACAGGTCCTACAAGTACCACGCTCCTGGGCAACTAAGGCTAGCAACTGGACTTACTATCTCTACTGAATGCTCTAACTGCAATCAGGGAATGACAATGATACAGTCTCACCCAATGCCAAGCTTCCTGCAGGGTTTCACAGGGTTCAGGATATGAAGAGTAGCCACTTCAGCAAGACAACCAACAGGACAGCAGCTGTATTTCCCCAACAGCAGTGCACAGAGGTGTAACCCCATCCTCTCAGCTGTCCTTATTTTTTCTGACATTCTGACATTTTCTTCCCTCTGTTGCAGGCTTCTACACTTCTTTTCTAAGATGTGTTTCGCAGTCATTTCAACCTATCTGTGTTTTTTAAGAAACAGCAAATGACCTCAGCTGCAGAAAGGCTCATATCATTTCATTTCTAAACTATGGACTGTGTTTAGGCTTCTCTGTTCAGTTTGATCTTCTGTTTTAATTCTGATCTTTATTCTTATACCTACGTGCAGAAATCATCTAAATAGGCCCATACTTCACAGTTATTTGCAACAGCATCACATTTCTGTTCTGAAACAGTAGCCAAATTAACAACAAACAAATCAACTGCAACCTGAGGCTTTCAGTAACCAAAACATGCCGTTGACAAAAAGAAATTTTCTTACAGATTGTAAGGGAAAAGAAAGGAAAAAAACAAACAACAGAAAGAACCCTGTATTTTTTAGAAGGTAAGCATTGTTTTAATGCTCTTGGATCTGCCATATATTTCTAGAAACAAGCTGATAAAGCCCCCAAAGCACTTGCGAGTTAACTACTTATGCAGTTTGCTTTGAAGAGGCAAGTACTTCTTTTTAAACACTACTGCACTGCAAATATTAATCCAATCACAACCTAATTAATAGGATTAGAGATTCAAATGGCCAAGCTTCAACTGACTTCCCAAACTAATCAAGTATATTACATTTTTTCAACTTAATAATCCAGCTAACAAAGATAAGCCCATATATTAAAGCAATTTTTGGAATATATTACACATCCCTTTAAAGCAAATACTAGTCTAAAAATTATGAAGAATAGCTATCAAGCATAAAAAGAATCCACTCAAATCTAGATACATTCTGAGTACAGTATGTGTGCAGTACATCTGCATTTTAAGGACAAAAAAATGTCAGAGGTATGTCTCAAACAAAGCAACCTGATCTAGTTGAAGGTGTCCCTGCTTACTGCAGCAGGGTTGGACTAGATGACCTTTGAAGGTCCCTTCCAACCCAAACTATTCTATGATTCTATATTTAATTCCTTCCTGGCTCCATAAATATAATTTTGCTGTAAACATCAGAGTGGTTTGATACATTGGCTTTTCCTGCTCTCCAACTCTTGCAGTGGCCAAATGAGCTAAATATGCTTGCCAAGCTTAATGCTTTCCAAAAAGCTGTCCCCTCTTGAGTGAGTATGGTGAATGGCTAGTCAAGTAAAGATCTGTATATGGACTCAAAATCACTGCTACACACTTTCAGCTCTTTCTCTGTTGCTTTAAGACATACCTCTAACATGGGGACCTGATGTCCCAAGTCCACAAAAAGAAAGGAAACAGATACTGGGAAAAAGTTGTAAAGAGGGCTGGAAACCACAAACTAAAAACTTTTCAGTGGAAGTCTTTGAAGAATGCAAAGCAAGAGGAAAAGGGAGCAAACAACCATCTTGCAAACAGAGAGTAACCAGAGCAGCTTCCTAATTGGCTGATGGAAATGAGCTAGCCATTGCCTGTGCTTGGACATAGTCTAAATTCCAGAAGCATTTTTTGTTAAAATAATTCAAGATATATTCTGATCTTCTATTTTACAACTATTTTTGACATCAGCGGGGCCCACGTGTACATGGTACAACATGCAACTGACATGTCTAGTAGTTGAATTATTGTCTGCAAAGAAGACATTCTAAAAAGCAAAAGTATGAAAGGTATCAAATAATCTTTTTGGAACTACTATATTTGAGAAAATTTGAGAATAGAGAAGGCTTGTAGAACCAAAGTACAAATTTAGATAACTGAATTCCATACAATTTCCATTAAAAATGCTTTCATTTACTAAAGGTTTGTGTCAGGATTCCACTCTACTTTTCATTGACATTGCACTTGGCTTTACAGTAGTTAAACGCCTAAAAGAAAAATGCCTATTAAAAATTCTGTGTCAAAGAAATAACAACCTTAGGTTTGTTGGGGGTTTTTTTGTTTGGTTGGTTGGTTTTGTTTTTTTTAAAAAAAAAAAAAAAAAAAGACTGGAATCCATACTTCACCATCTTTTTTCTCAATGGTCTCTCATTAATGAACATCCTGCCCTGGAGAGGGCACTCTGTGACCACACTATGTATTTGAGTATCCTCATTAACCTCCTTTTAGTTTTAACCCAGATATGCCTGTGATCCTCTCAGTTTGCTCAGCCAGTATACATATGTCAAACATAAATGTATTAAGAAAGGGAACCATATGGTGCCATGCTCATCAGTTCCAGACAGCAACACGTGTCAAGTCCTACACCCTGCAACTATGCCTTTGTATTAAAGACAATGTTTTTTGATATACGAGTCATGTTTAAAAAGTCAAAATGTAGTAATTCTATAGTATTTTAATAACTGATAGGTTACAGGTGTTGAAAGCTTTCTACTAACAGTGTTTCTCCCATTTCTTCCACAGTAACAGCAACCACAATCTAAAAAAGATTTCTCTGGCATACTTTACTGATGTTGAAGGAATTAATACAGATTACACACTCACCTGAATAGTTCAAATTTCATTTCTGGAAATGAAATGGTGGCTCTGTAACAACTTTCCAGATATTTCCTCAAAAAAATATGTATAAAAAAATAACACTAATCACCCTAAATTCTAGTATACAAGATAAAACATACAATACATACTCACAATAAAAATACATAGAAAATTCCCTCTGCTAGACAAACTTTCAAACATACTTCAAGGCATAATTCAATGACTAACTGGTGATTTGAGGGGAAAAAAAACCCTACCCTGTAATATGGATATTCCAAATGCTCTGTAATTATCTAGTTTGCTGTGTTCTACCACCCCTCAGGGGCAGAATACTGGGGACGTGAACCCCTGTTCTGAGCCAGTCCAGCAAGTCCTACAGGTAAGTGTTTTCCCTACGTGAAAAAAGAATCCTAATAATGCTAAAAGAATCACCTTTTTAAAGCAAAATCTTGTAAGAGCATAGTGCCTTGACTTCCTTCCTAACAAGGCTTCAATAAAAATAAGGTAAGTAGATTTGTACTCATACAGATTTGGCTTGAAGAACTTACAAATTTATAACTTAACAGCTAACTCCACAGCTAAAATAATGTGTGACTATGGCACACTTAGATTAAATTAATAAGCTTTGTTTTTAAACACTGTCTGGATACACACTGACACTAGTGCAACAGAAGATCAGTAAAAGCACTGGATGTTCAACACTAAATTTCTATGATAGTTAAAGTATCCGTCAAACAAAACTGTCAGCAAGGGCACAACGGAAAATAATAAAAAAATATTTCTCCTTTCACCAAAGAAGAGGTCATCTGCATATCAGTAGTTTCAGCAAGACAAACTGAAGCCACATTTGTGCAGGATTTGCAGATCCTAAGGCTGAAAATTAAGATTTTCCATATCACACCCAGGCCTGTTTAAACAATAACAAGTTCAACAACTCCCCGTTTCCACAGATGACAACCAGTTCATCTTCTTATTAATATTTTAAGAGCCTCCATTTCTCTTACCCAGCTGCTACCCTAATCCTTTTTTTCTCATCCCCCTCCATGAAAAGTTTCCACTTCCTTAGAGCACCTGGCACAGACTCTGCTCTCCTTGCTCTTAGATGCTTGTCCTCCATCCTTCTTCTAACAAGAGCTTTTGTCACATCCCACTGCAGTCTTGTCAGAGTGTCAGCTCTTGGCTCTAAGGCAGAAATACACACCTTCTTACTATATCCTTTATGTAAGGATATGTTAGGGGTTTTGTTGTTGTTGGTTTTGGTTTGGTTTTTTTTTTCCCATTTATCTCAAGTCCAGGAAGCTGTAGATTTCCTAACAGGTGCTGAGCTCCTGATCAGTCAGAGGTACTTAATTCATTTACTGTAATGAAGCATCTGTACTAAAGTTGCACACTACCAGCATAACACCTAATTAGTATTTGTCCACCATAAGAAGCTCTCATTCTGCTAACTGCATATTCTCAGAGGGCTATATAGATTTTGTATGTGAAAAAGTAATATTTATCAAGTAACCTGAGAAAAGTAGCTGAATAGTTCCTAGGTACCCATAAAAACCTTTACAATCAAAAGTATTGATCCTTTGAAATCTTTAATTACTCTGAAGGGAACTGTAAACCTTAAAGTAAATCTATACGGCTGAGAGGAATTTCATGGCTGCTCACACAGAATACCACCAGTACTGACTGATAAATTCACCCATATTGGCATTATTAAAGAATGAGCAGCATCATCACTTCGGAGAGCCACAGAGAGGTTGGAAGAGAGTGGTGGAAAGGAATGGAGAGTGGGTTGGTTTGGAGATCAGGTGCTGACTCACTGTAGTATATGATTCTTCTCATATTGTATACTGTCCGTTTAACTGACTTCAAAATTTAAAATTTAAGACACAACATCATACTTTGACAACAATCTTACACTGCTAGCAAATGAGATTATTTTTTCCTCAAAACATAATAAGTCTATTCAATATTTATCTTTCTAGAGAAGATGAAGATGATTATTTGATCATCACCAAAAAATGAATAATCTCAAGAAATGTTAGATTATTGAAAACAAAAAATCCACGTTTGTCATAAAACATTTTCATTTGTCATGAAAATAAAGTGCAGCAAGATAGTAATTCTTTCTAGTATACTTTTGCACAACAATGTGCAAATACAGAAAATTAACTGCATCTCTTTCTCACAGTATTATCTCACAATAATATAGTAGATTTCCTACAAGTTTCCCAAATAAATTAATTAGGACCACATTTTAGGGAATTTGTCCCTGGTAGAATCTCCCAATGCAACACAAAACTACATAGACAACTTTCTGCCACGTGTCTGTTTTTAACATCTATAGCATATCTAGTTTCAAAAGTAATGAAGGCCTGACTAGCTACCTTTACAAAGCCAACAATTTGAGAACCACTGACTTGTCTCCACTAACTGCTATTCTCATTCTCTTACCTGTTATCAAGGCAGAGTGATAATATCCACAGGATACAGAGGAAACAGGTTTTCCAACATCCACTTGACAAGGGACACTGACACAAGCTTCATCAGCCAATCCAATCTGACCTTCCGAATTGTCACCCCATACAAAAAGCTGCCCATCCTCTAAAATGAAGACACGGATAGTTAACAGATTTAAAACCAAATCTAATAAAAAGTTAACCTAACCATTTAAGAGCACTTCATATACTCTGTGTATGATACTAATAAATGTCATGATCTCGGGGACATAAAATGGTATTTGGCACAATACAACAAAACAGTCTGAAGTAAGAGGCTATCCCTTAAGCTTTTCGCATGTGACACAGAACATCAACTGATGTTAGACCATAAACAGCAACAGGAAAAGTACTATGTAAAAACACTCCTTCAAAAAAAGGAAGATTGAGCGTATAAGACAATTCAGTTGCCAGGGGTCACTGAAAATATTACAGAGAATTTAAGTCATCTTCTCATTTCTAGTAGCAAGTCACTACTTGCTCATTCTTCCAAATTTATTCTCTGTCCTGACCTTGGTACACATCCCACTTGCATTATCTTTCAGTTCTCTTCACAGGTGATTATATTGCCCAGCTTAATTTTGTTTTCCTTGAACTATCACAATAGCTGTCCTAGGTTTATTAAGACCAGCCTCTGTTGACACAAAGACCAACAACAGCAGTAAAAAGAAAAAAAGGCAGCCAACAACATGAAAAATCTCTAGATTTTTCTAGAAGAGATGAGGTCTTCTCTTGGCACATTTCTTGTTAGGGGGAATAAGTTGCAAATGAAAAACAAAACAAACAACATGCCATCTACAGTGCTGCTGAGATGCTGTTGGGAACTAAAATCATTCAAAGTTGACTCACAAATCTCAGGAGAATGTCAGCAATTGTCACCAAAAAATACAAACTAAATGACCAGGCTAGCATCTCTCTCATCCACATTTATGGTCTCTGTCACATTCTGAAATGACAGCCTCAATAATTTATCCTAAACATGTACAAAACCAGCTGCTTTATAGCAAAACCTCAGAAATCACATTATAGGGTAATAAAGGATCACCGATCCAATAGCTGAAAGCATTGTAACTGTGGGCTTCAACATGTTGCAACTGCATAATTTTGCCACTGGAGAAATAGGGCATAGGCTGGGCCTCTCTCAGAATAAGTAATGACACAGCAGTGTAGCCTGTGCCAGCAGACCAAAATAGTTGCTGTAAGAAGTGGAATTAGAGAAATTCAGTTTTCACATGATTATTATTTTGTAGTGGGCTTCCCTGGAAATGAACTGAAGATGTTTCCCATTTCCAGGGTATCCATAAAATCTCTCCTCTGTAAGGATTCCTACTAAACCAGTACAGGTTAAGCTCCTGTTGCAGACCATCACTCATGGAAAAGGTCTACTCTCACAAAAATTGTAGGCAGTTAATGAGAATGCCACCCCTTACCAGATTGTGTTGAAATAGGCAATCGGCCATCAAAAAATGACGATGGTTACCAGTGAAAGAAGACATAGAGGCATAGAAAATACACCCACATACGCAGACAGAATGCTGGAATAAAAGTTTCCCTGGGACACCAGGCTGGACATGCATAAATAGATTTTAATAGTGGTTGTTCTTACCAGTTACTGCTGCTGACGTGTATGATCCAGCTGCTAGCTGTTTGATCTTGTGCTGGTTGGTAAAAAAACTAATTAAATGAAATGTGCTCCTTTCCTCTGTGTCACCTAATCCCAACTGACCTTCACTGTTACCTCCAGCAGCATACACATTTCCTTTTTCTGCATACAGAAAAGCACATGTAATACACAGAATGAAGACATTCTCATCAGTAGTAAAAAGTCAGAGAAATGGGAGCAAGCCATTTAATTTTCATTGATGAAAAGTTGGGATCTACTGCCCTGCAATACCCTCGAGTTGACATTAGCAGTTTCTGTTGTGGGTAGTGAGGAGGTTTTCCCGCACACACTTGGATCAGAACTCTCTAAAGGCCTTACATGTGCTTAAACTGACCATGTTCCCACCACTCTGGAGACCCTTCTGAAAAGTAAATATAATTTGAAGTTCTGCAAAAGTTCGGGAGAAAATTACCACTAGTAGCCACAGAAGCAAGAAGCAGCTCCTTCCCCAAATAATGTATATTTTAAGATAAAGCAGGAGAAAAATGGTGAATGATGTCACAGGCAAGAAAACTAAAGTTGTATTAGTAAGTAAATTGAAGAGATGCATAACTTAATAGTTTTGAGCACTGTGAATGAAATAAATTTTTGCTTATGTTTTTATTAGAACTATTATACTCATTTTCATATTTAAATCACTTTTTATTTAATTAACTAAGTCTTTATTTTGTTTTAGAATCTTAAAATGGAAGTTAAAGCTGATGATTGATATCTTCAACTTAAGAGAATTTTAAGATTTATATTTTTAATTTTAGTACGTTTCCCATCTAAAGTGCTCATCTATGATGAAAAAGATAAGGGCCATTAATAACCCAAATCCAGGCACAAATCTGATAAGCAACTGACATACAATTTATAAATGGTCCTTGCTATATAAATGGCCACAAATTATCTAGCCAGCATGTACACTAAAAGTGACTAATATTTACCCTGTGCAGTCTTGATGACTCAACTGTTATTAAAATGTCCTGGTTTATTCTAATACTCTTATTTACAGTGCTTAGGGTCTCCACATATATAAACCCCCTCATAATCAAACAATACTCTTTAGAACATTACTGCAAGCTAAAGGATTGCAACCACAAAGATGGATATTCCGCTACATAAATTTCAGAAGCATGACAAGAATTTGCATCAATTCTCTGTACACTGTCTCTCTAAAACATTATTTTTAGTTTAAATTTACAGTTTATTTACTTATAGCTTAATAAAGCAACTTGTCATTGAAACAGCAGACTACCTTGTCTAACCAAAATGCAACAAAATTTAAAGACTTGAAAACATTCAGTTCTACTATATTTACTCAAACATATAACTTCACACTAATAAATATAAATTACTTGTTAAGGGTAAATTTGAGTACAGATATATAAAAAATATTAATATACCTTTAGAGGGCTTAAATGAAATATTGATAATTGTTAACCATACCTCAAACGCCAGCAAGATTTTTTTTCATCTGTTTATTGCCAGCAAACTCTTACATAAGATTATTTTGTAAATGCGTTGGCTCAGAATAAATCAGGCATTCAAATAACCAGCTACCAAACCCCCAGGTTTTAACAGTCCCATTTTCATTTATTTTTCCTTCCTCAGCACTCTTGGGGTTCCTAATGTAATTTTGTATGAAAGCAAAAGGAAAAAATCTATCTTTAATACATATATAATATAGGTTACATACCTGTGTAAACTAAAGTGTGGTTTCTTCCACAAACAGCAAGTTTTGTTTTTTCTGGTTTTAAAGCTACGAATTAAAGCCAAAGGAGGGGTAAAAGTTATAAACGAGCTGATAGCTGGTTCAACAACAAAATGTTCTATGCTCTAGAGGGAGCTCTGATTTTTTTTGTGTTTTTAGCAAAAGCATGACAAGAAGATTCTTTGCCCATTTGAACCTAGCACATGACTTATTAAATCAGGATTTCCCAAGACAAGAAAACAGATATATGCTTTACAAACTTACAGCTGACACTCAGGTTAACTTGATGATGGCTACTTCACCCCAATGCCGCACTCCTCAGAATTTACCATTTATGGGATGTGCCTCAAGGAATATATCAAGTTGTAGGACAAAATACATGCCTAAAGCTGTCTTCAGTTTTCTTTAGAAGTACTATTCTTAACTCCCTCTTATGCTTTTCCTGCTATCTTAAATCTTTAAAATCATACCATTCTTTTGTCTTATTATCCCTACGTTCCTTTGCTAGGCACAGCTACTTTTTTTTTTTGCTAGACATCTGCTCTGCACTGCCCTCTTATTGGTCACTAAACTAAATTCCTAAGGACAGTGCTATCTGGACTAGTGCCTACAATTTTTTGCATATACCACCCTGTCTCAATTTCAGCTCACTTACCACCCACCCATTGCACGTACTTCTCTGTAGTCTGGTCACTGTAAAAGGCTGGGAATGTGTGTGAGAGGAGTCAAGAGCTATTTTGGTGGGAAAGAGAGAATACAGAGGTGCCTCTACTCCCATGGCAAGTGCAGTCCGTTTCAGAAACAGAGGAAAAAAAATCTCAATGACTTTTCCATTACTGATCATTGCCAACAATTTATCTTCTCTCAGCCATGTCCTTGGGCCCTATACGATGCTCTTAAAACAGCATTATTTTTACATAACATATCTTTAATTGCTTTTCCACTGCACTAGTCCCTGACAAAGCCAACAACTACCATCCCTTCATAAACCCTTTTTCAGTCCTTCCAAATCAACTTTAATCAGCTCCATAACATTCAGATTAAAGTCTCTTCTACCAGGTTACCCAATACATTTATCTAGTTAAGCATGAACATAAGCATCTCTGGTCTCTCACACAGACACAAACATAAATTGCCCAAATTTAGGTTCCTGCCTCTCCTATCTGACATATACCACCACCACCAGGGTGGAATCATAACCCTTCCAACATTGGCTTCTTCCTGCA
The DNA here is from genome assembly GCA_013399365.1 of Pampusana beccarii. Classification (NCBI taxonomy): domain Eukaryota; kingdom Metazoa; phylum Chordata; class Aves; order Columbiformes; family Columbidae; genus Pampusana; species Pampusana beccarii. The sequence continues at coordinate 1,374,122 of VWYH01007997.1, read as the reverse complement.
ATGTTAATTTGCTGCTTTATATCCCAAAACTCCATCTCCAACTTCAGAGATCACCTTAATCAGCTCCTCAGAAGCCTGTCCTCTCTAACCTTCCTTCCACTTAGGCTAATCAATTGTATTTGATGAGCCAAGCTATATTGAAACGTTGACAACAATTTTTCATAACCAATGTCATTAGTCTCTAGTAAAGTCCCAGAAGCTATTTTCTCACAAAACATGCAGCCACATCCATTTGGCCCTAAGCAGAAACCAAAATGTGTCCTTGCAACCGCATTCCCAAAGCCAAGTGATGACTGAAAGGTAGTGAGGAAAGCTCCACGACTTTCTCCTGCTGCCTACTGCCAAGAGAAGTGATTTTTTTCCATGGATGCCAGGTCTGGTTTGAATTGCTGTCATCTTCTCTTCATCTTTTACTCTCCATTGCAATTTGACAGTAAAACCAAAACTTGACACCCAATCCATTTAAGCCAAGATAAGAATCAATCTCCCACATGGCTGACAGAAGATGTGAACCTGAGAGTAGCTGCATTTGTCCTCTGAAGTGAAAGAGAGGAGCAGATAAAGGACAGCAGAATAAACTAAATCAGGAAGAAAAGAGTTTGAACAAGCAGAATAATATGTTTTTAACAGTAAGCTAACAGATTGATCTGCTGGCAGAAAGGATGAGGATAAACATTTAATGGTGAAAAGAAACGTGTTAATGGGATAGATTTGACTTGACATAAGTAAGGAGATAGAGAAAAAGGTATTGACTTAGTTTTGTTTGACAAGATAAAACCAGCTAGGAAAGATCAAGAAGGTAACAGTACCATGAAAATGTATTTTGCAACACATGAGAGAATATGGGCATTTATTTTACTGCTTCATACAAATACATTAACATTTATGCACCCTTGGGCACATCTTATACTTGCTAAAAATGTAGCAGTACCCGTAGAAAGTTCCTGATAGATTTGTTCTTTTATAAAAGTGCTAAGATGAAGGCGATACAAAGGTTACAAAATGCTGTTGGAACTCTGATTTCTAACGCATAAACAACACTGCAAAGACTAAGCATCTGATTAATGTCTTTGCAGTCACAATGATGATGTGGTTTGTCAGAAAAGGCAAATATTACACAAAATGAGAGCCCTCAAAAAAGACAGGACTCTATGTATCTGAAGTAATCTTCAGATGCCAAAGAACCCAGAATCTGCAACTGATGGAAAATCAGTCAGGGATCCTTTCAAGCTACCTTTATGAGCTTGTACAGTAACATGCTACATGCGATGAGTAAGGAAGGCGGAATCAGTTATTTTGGAACTGTATCTTATAAAGTACCTTTTCACAAGGGTGTCCTTTCAAAAAGACAAAAAAAAAAAAAAAAGAAAATTAAACAAACCTTTAACACATGTTGGTTTGCTGACAGTGTTCTTTGATCCTAGTCCTAATTGGCCCCAGTTGTTACTGCCAAACATGTATAGTTTGCCATTCCCTGAAAAAAAAAAGCAGAGTCAGAATCAGAACAGTCTGAATACCTCATACAAGACAAGATGGTCATTCACACACTATGTTATTTATCACTTCTGTTTTAATGTAAGGTTTAAGATTAAGCAATTCAATACTAAAGTGTAAACAATCATTAACGTCCTCATGATTTTTCAGTATTAAAAGTAGCAATTGCATTGTTTAAGCAAGAAACCTTCAGCCAGAAGAAGGGACAAAAAGCAGAACAAACATCCTCTCCTTTAATTTCAGCATAGATAAAGTGCTCTTCAGAAAATAAAATGTACTCTTGGACAGACTCTGCAGTTCAGAAACCACCGCATCTATAGGCCCACTTATAAAATAACAACACATTTAACTGAGTACCCACATCTTTTATCTCAAAGACAGGAACGAATAATGCAGGTACATAATTAATACAAACACACATTTGTAATATTCAGATTATTTCACTATTTGGGGGTGGGCTATTTCTTTTACTCCTAAATGTCTTCAAATTATTTACAAATTTGTACTTCTACAGAACATAGTTTCTGACAAATTTTCAAACGTGTTCACAAATTGCATTGATCTGTTATTCTGCATATAAGGAAGGCACCTTCATGCAAAAATGCCATGCAGTCAGGGAGTTTTTTAAACCTATATGCAAACATCAGATTGCAAATCTTCAACAGGAGCAATGCTAGAATCATATTTCAGAAACTGCTATAATGGGCCATTAAACATTCAGGTTTGACCATTACAATCAATGAAATGTTTTAATTCCAAATAAACAGTGGGTTTTTTTAAGAGGATTGTATATGAACAGATGAAACTTCTGTCATCACGCATGCAAATTAGCCAGCCAAAACTGAATACCGACAATACCTTAAAATGAACTAATTAATTTCATTTCATTTTTTTATATTTAATTTCATTTTTCATTTCACACCCAAAGATAAAACCTGTGTTCCAACAGAAATCTTTGCAAAACAACAGAAACTGATTTGTCAAAAGAAAACCCTTTTACAACTGCTAAAATGAGTTTGTTTACTTTTGATGAAGGTCTACAGAGCTTTTTGAGTTAGACTCCATCACAAGGATGTCACATAAATAAACTTTGTCACCCAAGCCATCAACAATTATCACATGATCATAACACATATCAGCAATTCCACATAATACCAAAATATTACACCTATTTGTACTTCAGTAGTGTACATTCCCAGTGAAGGTTCTGACTGTGATTTACAGAGACTCTGAAATATGACACTGAAATGTTTAAAATATAAAAAAAAAAATTACTCTGCTAAAAAACGAGTTTATTTTCTTAAATATAACGACATAGTTTAAAAAACAAACAAACACACAAAACTACCAACAACAACTAAAAATAACTCGTATCTCCCAATCAAATACTTAGATTTGACAATTTTTGGAGCATGGGGCTAAATTTCAGTATTATGTCTTTCCAAGAAAGCTGGAAGGGAAGAAAGTCTGTGGTCAAGTCTATGCCCATGCTATTTTACTAATAGCACTTACATTACCATCCCAATTTTGATAATGCAATCACGTCAAAACTCATGTAAAGTTGTCTGTCACTGAGAGGAAAACACACCTTAACAGAAAGAATTTTTATTACCAAATGGCATCCTATATCGGTATATGCTTCCTAGTATCCTTGGTTTATACTTTTTAACTACCTTTATAAGACAGTAGTACTCCTGTGGGAATATGATGCCAAATTTCCGTAATTCAGTTTGAGCACATTCTCTTTTATCCACTCAAAATTCCAACAGGTCATGATTTTCACCCCATAATCTGCTGTTTCTTACACCAGTCTTTAAATTCTCAGGCATTGCTTTGTAAATCAGGGAGTTTAATAATGATTTTTTTTTTTACATTTTTACAACTGAGTAACAGCCTTTCATAATTTCAGGCTTTCAACACTTAGTGGTGCAACAGAAAATAGAAAACCTGGGAAGCAGGTAACTCACACAGCAAAGAAAAACTAATAGACACTACAGAGGAACCTAAACAAATGCCTGTAATGAATCAACTTTTCTGGGTCTGTACAGCAAATCAGGTTTTGGAACAGACATGACACAACCTAAGCTGGCTGGGAAACATGACAGAATTTTGCATGCAAGAGGCCCTATTTTCATAATTGCATATTGAGATATCTTCAGTCATCACCACACGCACACTGAAGTGAGAACTAATTCAACAACAGACAAATAGGCAAGGATCATATTTCAAGACTTCGCAAATTCAGATTGCTCTTTGTTTTTTGCTTCCGCTTTGGTGCTGACATAGGGAGACTGGGGCCATCTGGACTGCCTGGTAGATGACAGGTCCGGCACGGTAAGATTATGACTCTGTGCAGCAGAATGGAGACAACAGGATATAAAGAAAGGGACTAGTCAGACTGCTGTGGTGATGAAAACCTACTTCCACCACCAGTCTCCACCTTCATCCTGATGTAAGACTGGAGTATTTCTCCAAAGTATGTATGCATTGGCTGATCATCAGCAGATGTTTCACCAACATTAATTGAGGGCCATTAGGGAAGCCACAGGATGCTTACATCTTCAGGAACAGAGGTTTTGCGAAAGACTTTAGGAATAGAGTGTCTTCTAACCAGTACATTTCTCATATGAGTAGCTGCTATTAAAACTGTGGTTCCCAGGAACCCCATCTGTCATGAACCCCCCTGGATCATGAAGCACCACTACAGGAATTCATTCAGCAGCTGGAAAATACCAGGTGAAATCCTCCACATGCTTCATGATAATAGAGGGAAGGCAATCATTCCTATCACCTATGTTTAAAGGTATGTGTTGTGTATTCTCCCCCTCGCTTTCTAAGTTACATTAGCATGGGAGGGAAATGAAGTGGGGAGACAATGTACAGACTTTGAGTATTTATTACAAGATTCTTTTGAGAAGATATATTTGAAGAAAACATAAAAAGTAATATATTGGACAGAGTATCATTTGGCACATACCATGTTTATTTGTTTGTTTTTATTTATGCTATTTTGTAAATAAACTGTTAGCAGTTCATTTAACGTTCATATACAATTCAAATACATCTCACAAAAATGGGAATGACATCAGTTTTGTTAAGCAAGTCACAATATTCTCAAAATATAAGCTTTATTAAGCAGTAAGAATAGTCACGCTTCAGACATTTAGCATCACACAAAGAAAAACAGCACAGTATGTTGCTTGCTCCTACCTATATTGAAAATCAACACAAACATGTTCTAATCTTTCTCATTTTTCCTCTGCAGGCGACGCAAAAGATGCTGTGCCATGTTCCAACGGGCTGCCAGTAGGCAGAAACAATATAAGGAATCTGATGTCCAAAGACCTAGAGAGATTCCAAGGTCTCTGGTGTAAATTGTTTAATGTTTAATACCCTACAAAACTCAAATTATAAGTATACTATCTTGTTGTGGTTCCATATGCACCTCTTTTCACTCCTACTTTTACACTTGGTACTTCTTTCTTTCCTTCTACCCTCTTGCACCAGGGGCTTCAATTCTCTCCAGAGCTCTGAGTTCACAAAATGTGTCTTCTTCCATCATCACTATTTTCTCCCTTGTGAACAGGAACAGTCTCTTTAATCAAATGTGGGCAAGCTGCCTAGGATACTCCAATCAAGGCAAACAAACCTGAACACTGCTGTTAACTCTAGAAGTTTTGTAGAAAATAAAATTAATAGAAAGGTATTGGGAGGAGATTCTTAAAAATGTGTGTAACATCACTTAGTTCACACCTGCTCCTAAAAGACTGAATAAATTGCTTTCCTAAGTCTGCAGTTAAAGAAGATGCAGGGAGTGAATTGTCAGTATTCTTGGGCCAAAAAATATAGAAATGGGGCAAGAAACATTATTAATCATATTACAAGGGATGCTGGAAGATATACTGCTCAGGACTGCATTGAGGAACTAAAGACAACTGCTTAAAAATTCCTGCCTGAACATTTAAATTCCGATTGTACCAAAGGCAGAGAGCAAGTGAATAAAGAAACATAAATTTCAATCCTAAACTCTAAAACTGGAGAAGGCAATTATTGTGAAAGCATGCCCCAGTTGCAGCTTTCACAACCAGGGAAGCGGAGTTGGACTGGGTGTTAACCCGCGGGGTCTGCATGCTAACGAGACCTGGCAAATGGACGTGACGCACGTCCCTGCATTTGGGCGGTTGAAGTTTGTGCATGTCACTATAGACACTTGGAGTCACATGATCTGGGCCACTGCACAAGTGTCTGAGAATGCCAAGGC
>VWYH01007997.1:1304182-1362296 GCA_013399365.1 Pampusana beccarii | reverse complement strand
GGGGAGCTGGCTGGCGGGGGCGGAGGGGGCGCCCCCTGTCGGCCGGCGGTGGGGCGGTCAGCGGGAGCCTGCTCNCGGGGGGAGCCGGGGGCAGCCGCCAAACGCAGAGCGGGGCGACCAGAGGCCGCGCCCGCGCGCCGGAGCAGGGAGGCGGCCGTTGAGGCGCCGGTGATGGCGCCCAGCGCCGCCGCGGTGGGAGAAGCGGGCGGGGAGCGCCACAGGCGGCCGAGGTTCTCCCCACCCGGACGCGAAACCCCGTCCCCTGTGAGGAACCGGCACCACTCACCGGGCACCGGCAGCTCTTCCTCCTCTGGGGGCTCGGCCATGGCAGCTGGCGGCGGGCGGCCGCCCCCGCGCCCCATGCACGGCAGCGCCGGGCGGCCGGAAGTAAACACAGGCCCTGCCACGGGCAACGGCCATAGAGAGCAGCGCAGCGCGGCCCCGCTCCCGCCGGCTGCGCCGCCGCCGGCAGCGGGCCGGGCCGGGGAGCTGGCTGGCGGGGGCGGAGGGGGCGCCCCCTGTCGGCCGGCGGTGGGGCGGTCAGCGGGAGCCTGCTCTTCCCGCCGCGCCATGTCGGCGGCACCCCGCCGCGCCATGTCGGCGGCACCCCGCCGGCGTTCGTGCGGGCTGCAGTGTGCACGGGGGGCACAGAGAAGCAACGGGACGACGGGAGGGAGGGAAGAATCAGCTCCCTTGGAAACCCCTTGCGACTCTCGGCTCCTGCAGAGCTTTGCCTTCCTGGCGCTGTCCCCACATGCGTGGGTGTCCTCCCTGTGCCCTCCTCTGTCGCCCGTCCCTGCCGCCGGCTCCCGAAGCAGCCATCTCGGCACCGGGGCTCTGCCCGGAGCTCCCTGCTTAGCCGGGCCAGGCTCCTGATCTGTCTGCTTGCCTTGATGAGTGATTGGAGGCGCTGCCCTGCCTCAGCCGGCGAAACAGAACTCGGAATGCTTATTCTGTCACCGATGGGGTTCTGCTCTCCTAAAATACAAGTTTCCTTTGATAGTCTCTCTTTCACGCAGTGTCTGTGTAAAGTCTTCTGCTTGGGTGTGTAAGAAGACGTTCAATGATCCACCCAGCCAGGGACACGTAGGTCACGGCAGCTGTGCAGACCCTACTGGAATAAGTCTAGGGGCTTGTAGCCTTTTAACCGTATTTAATGTGTAGTGCCAAACTCCCACTGGAGCTTTTCCTTCCACTCCCCCCCAAAAAACTGTGGTTGGTTGTGGATTTCTTTTTTTTTTTGGTGTACCTGTGCATTTCAGATATGACAGGTCATCCCTCACTGAAAGTAAAAGATCTTGCCTTCAGGATGATGTACTTACTGCAACAGAGAGTGCAGCTGACAGCCTGGACAACCAATTTAAGGCTTGTTTTATGCAGAATACAGTTGTTGATGTGTAAGCTGAGGTATCCATGTAAGTATACACAAAGAAGGATGGCCACGTTTTCAGGAGGGAGCAGAAAGTGTTTGTTATTTTTGCCCTTACATGAGGCAGGGATTTAATCTCTTTGAACCCCAATATCCCTCTGAGGCTTTCTGCCCTAACTGTTTCTCCTAAGCCTGAAGCAAGGGGATATCCAGCAAAAGCTATTCAAAATAAAACTGAACATTGTTCCACAAAGTGATGCCTGAGGTTGTAGTAACCAAACGCTGTGGTTGCCAAGAGTATAAATGAGTTATGAAACAATCAGGATGGTTCATGGGAAAAAGGTGTTCGTAGCAAGGTTTTGATTTCTACGACTGTGGGATCCTATTTGAGGATCAACATCTGGTTGGGTGAGATGGGAGCCATCTCACAAAGTGGGACAAATGTATTTCTGCTGGTAGGATAGCTGAGCTGGTAAGGAGGCTTTTGAACAAGGAATGATGGAGAAACGACAGAATTACCAGCAGCAGAATCTGCAAGTGGCTGGACGCTGAGCTTCTGGAAGTCTGCATTGGCCACCGCTGAGTGCAGGATGGATGGGAAAGGCTGTTTAGGGAGTGGGCGTTTGGTCTTGGCTTTGGATGACCTCTGCATGCAAACAAAGCAGAAGTTGTGCTGGCAGAGGTCCAGTTATGCCACATTGTCCCAGTTGTCCAAGCAGACACGTGTCGCAGGAAGATGCACCTGTGGGCATGGTGGGGTGCAGCAGGTTGGAAGCTGCTCTGCCTGGAGGTGCCCCAGATGATGAAGTCCCACTCTGCAAAAAAGAGGCACCAAGATCAAGTCCTGCCTTGGGGCAGAAGGCCAGGGAATGGTTGACTTGTGAAAGGACATTGACCTCTCAAGGTGTTTCTTTCAGGTTGAAAGGAAGCAGCATGGGCACTTTTGCTGCACTATGCCATGGCCACTGTTTAAATGTTTTTCTTGCCTTTACCTACTCTGACTTCTGCTTCCCCTCAAGAAAGGAGGTGACAAGCGTCAGCCTCCTGCCACCTCAGACAAGAAAGAGGCCTTATTATGTTCATATTAGACAACTATATCAATACCATTCCTTTATCCTAATCTATTTTTCTCTTACACTACATTATTCTCTCCTCGCCAGTGTGTCTCAGCCCCATGCTGCTTTTACTCCATTTTCTGTACCAAGCCCTGAAATATAGAAATATGCCAAACCAATTCAATCCTGATTTCAACATTGAAGCGTTTTATGCAGTTGTGACATGGTGGCGCACTGAGCCCTGGCAGCCTGGGGGCAGCTAGCAGGAACAGGGGGTGGCTCTAGGGCTCTGCACTGAAAGGTGCTGCTGGCATCCCAAAAGTATGAGAAATTTGTCATACCAACAGCCATGCCGACACCGGTCTGACTCTTCTCCTACACCTGCTGCTGTTCTCTCACAGGAGCTTATGAGGGACTCAGTCCATATAGGAGCTGAATTCGGGCAGTCCCTGTACAGAGGAGACCTGATAAAGGGGCATTAGCACTGTCCCCTCCCTGTGGGGCTGCAGGATGAGATTGAGGTCTTGCCACCTTGACCACTTTTCCTTCCCCCCGTCTTTTCTCATGAGTACCACTAGTGACACACGCTGAGTCCCCAGGGGCTGGACTTGGAGGCCATGGGAGTCATTTGCCAGAGAAGGGCAACCAAGAGGGAAACAATGGGCCGGCTTTCTTCTCTATGTGCAGATTTTCTGGCTCTTTCATTCCCTTCCCATTCATTTCTGTTGGGTTTTGCTTCTGCCTGACATTTCCCCTGGCAACGGCTGTGTTTTCCAAACATCTCAGGGTTGGTTTGGAGCGAGGGGTCTTGAACAAGTCTCACCAAGAGCTGCCACCCTCCATAACCTTTTCATGGCAGTCTCTCTTTCTGGGGAAACCAAACTTTTTTCCTACGTGTTTTAATTATATGATCCTCACATTGCAATTTCAAACATATAGCATTTTCTGACAGATATGCTATCACCTTGATTTACACAAGTACGCTTCTCCTGACACAGGGGAGGAAATGAGAAAGTGATGGTCGTATTTCAGAACCACCTACAGTGCAGGTGGCATAAAATCTTATCTGACAATTATATTTGAGGGTAGACATTTAAATGAAGTCACTTTAGCAATTGACCAACATGAGATTATACTGCAAGCAATTTAACATAAGGAGGTATGCAGGCTGCAATATTTAGGTTCCTGGGTCTCGCTGATGGCTGTTTAGCACTACCATAGCACAATTGAAAACTCGGTCCAAAAAAGCCCCGGGAAAATATATATTTTTAATGTAGCCCTTCCTTCTCTGTTCTTGTCAGAGCCCTGAGGGCATGAATAAGCTTTAACAGCCTTGCCCAGCCCCACACTCGTGGGCCCAGGACACTCATTTTGGCTCAGTGTGGGCCATCAGTCCCTGCCCAGGCCCTGCTGAGGCTGGGGAGCCCACACCATCCTGGTCCCCTCCCCAGGGGAGCTGCCCCGCTGGTGCTGCACCCTGACAAGTCTTTTGCCTTTTTGTACTAGCACGTGCTCCTGTACAAATATTTAACAAACACAAAATTGCTAGGAAATGGTATTGACACAGGTATGATATGATGGGCCCCCAGGGAAGAGCATAAACTGCAGGTGGTGCAATGGGCCCCGTGAGAAATCTCTGTCTGTCGAGTTTAACCAAGGAAAGCTTCAGTGTCAGCCCCTGCCAGACCCAGCCCTGGCTGGGGCAACCAAAGCGAAGATTTTAGTTCTTGTTTTTCCCTCGTTTGCTCAGCAGCACAGCTCACTCTCTGCTTCATAAGCCTTTGTTTCTCTTAACTTTATTTGTGGGACTGAGAGAAGTCCAACACGAATGGAAGATGCTGTTTAATATGAGGAACTTCTTCAGTACTGCAAAACTTATAGGGACCAGCAAGCAGCTGCTGCGGCCATTTTGGTAAGCTTGTCCTTTAGTTTTATCTGGGGTTGAGTCAGAAACCTGGAGACAAAAGCAGCTGAATTGTGTGAAGCAGTGAGTGTTTGAGAGAAAGGCACTTTTTTTCCACATTTTGTTGCCCTTTTGCTTCCCAAGGCAGCAAGCTCTGCATCTTCAGGGAACTGGAGGATTTTTGTTTTTAATGTTTGTGAAATACTATTAATTCTTTCTGTGGGATTTAGCAGCCAAGTCAAGAAGGAGTGTTTCTTTTTGAGGTCAGTGTACGCTGCAGGTACTGTAATCAATGAATATCTGAACAGTGTAAATTATTATAGGAAATTCTTATAGACAATTATCATGGCCAGTACTGGGGCAGGGAAATTATCTCTTTAAAGCTGCAAGGTGAATCTCCAGTATTTTTTTGTCTCTATATACATTGGAGACGAGCAGGAAAAGCAGGATGTAGTATGAGATTCATAGTTAACCAGGTAGACCTGGCTCTGTGACCTGGCTTTGCCTTCTTTCTTCAGCTGAATAGGTGTGCCTGTCCCCATGCCTTCAGGAAAGTACCTGTGTGACAGTGTTCCAGTAAGCTTCTTCTCATGCTTGTCGCATCTCCAGGATCAGGTTAAAATTAAAGACTTGAAACTTAATTCCATGTCTTCCTATGTTTTCATGTCGGTGTCAGTAAGAATAGCACTAACAGCATTATGTAACAAATGATTAGTGGTAGAAAATATATGGGAATGTCACATTCACAGGAATCCTAGTATGCAGTAAGTAATTTTTACTTATCATTTTACGAGTTATGGGATTTATTTGCTACAGTTTTAAAGTGGTCCTGAAGCCTGAGTGATAACTTTTTGTGGATTTTGGATTTTTGCTTCTGGCAATTGGTGGAAACTTTCTCTGGTTAGCAGAGATGATAGAAAAGCAAGTTCAGAAAACAACAACAGTAAAGCTGGTTTTCCAGTGAAGTAGTCTGATTTGTTAAGCTCCCCACATAATGTTGGTTTTTTTTTTTTTAATATTATATCATAACATTGGCATAAGCTATCACCACTGTGTATGAGCATTGCAAGTTAAGCACACTGTGGTTAATACTGCAGAATAGCCTAATATGTATCAGTCTGTGCTAGTAGTCCAGAGTAATTGCTGTCCTTGCTCAGAAAGGAATAAGCCAACTGCTTGACCTTGCAATTCTGCCTGTTACATTTTAACTTAGGTATGTTGTCTCATGCTCCTCTGGAATTTGTCCACTTCTGCCTCCTTCAGAGCATGTGGACAACAAGGAAGGTAACACGTTTCTTGAAAGTCATTGCATTAAAATGGAATCATCATGGGAACATAGAGGCCAGGAGGAGACCTCTAGTCCAACTTTCTGCTTGTAGCCTGGTAGCAGCATATGGGTCAACTATGTCTTTCTTAGCCGTGTCCTGAAAATCTCCAAGGACAGTCATTCCAGATCCTCCCTGGGTAATCAATTTTAGTACTTTACTATCTACCAAATTAGTGGTGGGTATTTCTCAGCCCATTTCTCAATTGTGCTGAGTGGTAAAACAAGACCGATGAACAGAAGTTCCTACTTGGCAGTTTGAGATTGGCCAATCTCTAACTCCCTGGAAGGAATTGAAGGCTGTAATTAAAAACTTGAGGAGCAGACCGAAGCTACTCTGGAAACAATGCTGCAAAGGAGAGTAGAGTGATCAAGAAGCAAGCAATTGCATAGATTTTAAAACAGCAGAAGTATTTTTTTGTTTCCCCCAACTGCGTAGAGTAGCAAATTCATGCTCTGAATAATAATAACAACTACAACAACAATAATAATGTCACAGTTACAAAACAAATTTCCTTCAGAATATACACATTGAAGTTAGAGCCAATCCCTTGCATAACAACTGAGAGCCTTGGTATTCAAAGCTGTATTTCAGTAACTCGCCTTGGTAAGCTGTTTTTCATGCTACGGTGGAAGCTACCTGACCCATGAATGCCCAGCCTTTCTTATAATGTCAGGTATATTCTGTTCTGCAGCTGTTGAATATAGAAGTACATAAAATCATTTTGCTAACTTTGCAACACCCACTTCAATTTCACAAATGGGGCATTTGGATGCTTCCTAACTGTTTCTAAGTTGTTTACCTCAAGTTGGAGGCAAGCATGGGGACAGAAGGATAACATTTATAGCAAAATATTGTAACTTTATTTTACTAATGGTTGTAGTGCTATGAAAATTAGTCTTCATGGCTTGGAAATGTGCATTATTTTTTTAAATGGTACTGCCACAATTATTTATTACTTAAATCACACATACAGTTCAGATTATGTTTCACTTAAGAATCAATTTCCAGAGATACTCTGAGAAAATCCACAGGCAAGATTAATCTTAGAACACAAGAAAACCACTCTGTCTGCATGGTGCTACTGAGAAGTCCAACCCTCCTGTAGTTTGGGGGCTTGTGCAGAGACTGGGCTCTGATAGTGCACATTGATGGGAATCTTTGTGGTGCTCTGTGCTTAGCTTAGTGGCAGATCCTCTGGCAGCCTGCATAATCTCTGGAGCATGTTGCCCTGATATATGACAGCATATACTGAGTTCCAGCAATATTAATCTGCAGGGCATCTGCATGGGCTACTTCATATATACTCTGTGTTTCTGCTGTTACACATAATCCTTTTCACTGTAAAAAATTCTTAGTAATAGTGGTGGTATAATGTGTACCTCAATCGCTTTTAAGCTGTCCAGAAGGAAAACACACAGTATTTAGATATCTTCAGTTAAAGAAAAAATTCTGCTACATGCTTTGAAAAGTCATGCAGTTTGTGCTGTGATGTCAAACAGACAGTGATAACATATGGTACCATTTCCTTAAGAGCTTCTCTCTTCCTCCAGTTTCAGTTGGAGCCTATGCCACAAAATTCTACAGAAAAAAATCTTTCCCTCCAAATTTGACTAATATAACATGAAAATCTTTCGAAGCCATAATAGGCCTATCCACTACCAAGGCTTTTATTTGTTGGAATTAATGGAAGAACGAACAGAAATTCTATTTTTTTTTCCCCCTGAATTTTCCTAGCTGTGGGCTCCAGTACTTGGCAATTGGCAGGGGCTGTAACTGAGCCTGGCCTCAAAGGTGAGCCAGAGGGAAGCCTGCTTGGAAAGACTAAAGCGGTAGCTGCACTCAGTCCATTTGTTTGCATTGCTTTGGTCTCCATTCCACCAGATCAGTCTGAAAATGCTGCCTTTAATTAAAAAGATATGTTTAGCTTGTACCCATCCACACCTTAGCAAGAATACAGTGCAGGCTGTGTTATGCTATGGAGGGCTGTAGATACAGCACCAGAGAAGGGGCTAAGCTGTCACTCTCCCTTATTAATCCTCAGCCTCTGGAAACATGGCCTTGGACTCAGCTTTCATTAAGATACCTCATCTAATCTAGAGGAAATTTGATCAAGTAACTTCCGTGAGTGATTATCAACATCCCATTTCATGTGATGCTGAAGTCGTGAATCTGGCTTGAGGCCAGAATATGCTGAATAAATACAAAATCACAGAATGGTTGGGGTTTGGAAAGGACCTCTGGAGATCACCTAGTCCAACCCACCTGCTAAAGCAGGTTCACATGAAGCAGGCTGCACAGGAATGTGTCCAGGTGGGTTTCGAATGTCTCCAGAGAAGGAGACTCCACAACCTCTCTGGACAACCTGTTCCAGTGCTCTGGCGCCCCCAAGTAAAGAAGTTTCTCCTCGTGTTTAGATGGAACTTCCTATCCGTCAGTCTGTACCCACTGCCCCTCATCCTGTTGTTGGGCACCACTGAAAGGAGTCTGGTCCCATCCTCTTGACACCCATCCTTGAGACAGGAAGCATAAACGAGATTCCCTCTCAGCCTTCTCTTCTCCAGGCTGAACTGACACAGCTCTCTCAGTCTCTTCTCATGAGAAAGGTGCTCTAGACCTCTAATCATCTTCATAGCCTGGATATAAATATACTGCACATGCTCAGAACATCTCTTGTGTGGCAGGTGAAGGGCCAGAGCACGTGACTATTTTGTTGGGTTTTTTTTACTCCCTTCCCCATTGTAATCAAGAGATTTCATATGCATTTAACGAAATGCCGCCATTTGTATTGATGGAGGTGGAACATGACAAGTGTCTACCCATCCACAAAGCATGAAAGGAGGGAGAAAGAGCACTGAGATCAATTCCTCGTAGTTTGTGCCCCCAAAGAGCAGCTTTGCGATCTGCACGTAAGCCATTTCACCAAGCCCTGCATGGCTTCATGCATTTGGGTGTATTTGATTAGGCAGCGTGCAGTCGAGTCACGTGCCTATTAGAAGGCAAAAGAAACTACATTAAATATACAGTTTATAATACAATCTGAGACACTGTTACAGTGGTGATCGATGTAGTGCATAGTGGCATGTTGTGTCTGTCTGACAATAAAAATTATTTACAATAATTAACACAGTCCATCAAGCTGATCCAACTGTGTCAAAAGCGGGGAGCGGGGGAGATTTCAGCTGCTTGCTCATTGGCTTTTGTATGAGCACATTTAGGAATGACAAAAAGCATCTATTTTTTTCTCTTTTGGCACAGGTATGGGCCACCAGCTCGAATGAATGTTCATCTGAAAGGTCGTGACCTCCTTACTCTGCAGAACTACACAGCAGATGAGCTGAAATACTTGCTGTGGATGGCTTCAGATTTGAAACAAAGGATAAAACACAAAGGAGAGGTAAAATGATTTAACTGTCATTTAGGTCACTCAGATGCTGAAGTAGATATTGTTCTGAAGAGTATTGGCAATGAGCCACTCAGCTATCTTGTCCTAAACAACATCACCTGAGCTCTTAAATACTGTAAATCATGTGCTACAAATCGAAGATCCTTCCTGTAAAGTGTTCAGAGATATTCTTTAAGTACTTCAGAGGACTTTGCAAGTAAGAAGGTTGAACAGCTTTGCACAGCTAACTCCCTGTTGTTAGCTAACTCCATCCATCAACACATGGTGTGCAACCAGCACCAAATGTAGGAAATAGAAGACACTTCCTTGCGTGGGATTAAATTAATATCAGAGTTCTCCTTAATGCTCGCTCAAATTGAGTGCCAAAATGCAGTCGCTTTTGGCCCCTAGAATTGCTTTTTTCCCTTTAACCTTTCCACTGCTAATAAATTCCTTGAAGGGCAGGAGAACAAATCTACAGTCAAAAAAAACACCTCTGTAACTTTTCTAATGCTGAATTAAAATGTGAAAGAAGTATTTCACATTATCAAGTGTATACTGACTATAAAATTGAAATGCCTTCAATTTTCATGTTTCAGTATTTGCCTTTGATGCAAGGAAAATCTTTGACCATGATTTTTGAGAAGAGAAGCACAAGAACAAGATTATCTGCAGAAACAGGTACATCTGAGCAATGACACAGTCAGATTTCATATGAAATTTTATAGTATGAGTATGTACTGAAAAACACTGCATAACTTTGTATTTAGCAATTTCTACTCAGGAGAAATCAGAAGGCTGAAAGCAAAAAAGGTAGCTAATTGTGTTTCACCTTGCATGTTAATGTCACAAGCACATCGCTTTGGTCACTGAAATTTCACTAGATCATTCCAAAACATTATATATTAGAAATAAAGTAACAGGCAGAAGTAAGCACTTCTGGTATAAGCTCCTAGTTCTGTTGACAAGATGCACATTTCCTAACATCTATTTTAGTAAGCATCACAAATTTAATTCTATGCAAGCTCTAATAAATATTTTTATAATGTATTATGCATTTTTGCTGTCACATTTCAGAGTATGTGTTTAGGCTGGGAATGATACTAATATCTTGATATAAATTAGGGAAAAAAACCAACATGATTATCTACAGGGGAAGATAACTTGATGGAGACCTCACAGTATTAGCCTAATAAGATGAGACATTGAAATATTATTATTTTAGGATAATTCAGTCCTGCAAACACTGAAACACACACATATCTTTATGTACATGCTAGGTTTTCTGAACTCAATGGGATTCCTGAAATAAGTCATTCATGTACTTGCATGTTAGCAAGGAATAACAACAAATTGGTGACACATCAAGGGAGGAGAAGCTTGTCCTTCTCACATTTAAGTTGACCCAGTATCCTGCAGGCTGACTTGTCCCTAGTGAAGGGACAGGAAACTTGTTGAGTATCCACATTTCTATGGCGAAGCCATTTACATGCTGTTCCTGCTCTTTATTTAGACTTGTTGCTTTCTGTTTTCTCCAGATAAGCAGGACTTATGAATGGGTTTCTCTTGTGCATTCCCTCTCTGTGAAGACCACCCACCTTTTGATTCCAGAGTTTTTAGTCCAGTTTCTAGTTGCCTGCCATACTGGTACATGGTCAGGTAATGACAAATTCTCTGAATCTGTTTATCCTTCCTGTTTTTGCATGCAGAGGAAAGCACTATTTAGTCCTTGGCTTTTGAAGGCTTATGGAAGGGGGAAGCTCAGGAAAGTTCGAATGAATTAAGGATGGGAGTTAATGCACGTAGATTCATCCAAGGGGGATTAGCTCCAGTAAAATAAAACCAATTTATTTCTGAGTGAGAGCTTCCATAAGGGAGTTCAATTCTGTTTAACTTCTGTGCATTAAATTCACACCTTCAGTTAATTGGTCTGAAGTCCCCTAAGACTTTGTTTCAAAGGCAGATTCAATTTTTTTCTGTCCATGGAAACTCCATACATTTCAGCTGGTTTTTAACATACATGACTTCTGTCTTGGAATTTCTAACTTAAAAGAAATGTGGAGTCACATGTTCCTTTAGGTAAATAAGCTAATTTAATACCAGTTTTCTAATGTCCTGTGAAAGTGGACCTTGAAGTGGAGTGGAATGTTTATTTATAAAATACATGAGTCGTCTCAAATAGCATTTCTCATGAGCTACACCTTCAATATCTTGAAAGAGGTCACTTGTGGGACAGAGTTCTGGTGATGAGATTAATCTAGACAAACTTTGCAGCTCTCAGGAACAACTAGGTGAAAATCAATGGGTTTCATTATAAAGGAGGAGAAACTTGGAAAGCACTCATTACAAAATCTGCTTTGTGCAGGGTCTAGGAGATTGTTGCCGTATATTAACACCATGGAAGTCTTTTCAGAAGTCCTGCTGTCCCTATATATGTAAAGAACACCATTATTGAAAAATAAATAAACAGGATCACAGAATGGTTGAGATTGGAAGGGACCTCTGGAGGTCATCTGGTCCAACTCCCCTGGTCAAGCAGAAATATAGAGCCAGTTGCCCGTGACCATGTCCAAAAGGCTTTTGAATAGCTCTAAGAATGGAGATTCCACAACCTTCTGAGGCAAGCTATGCCAGTCCTCAATCATCCTTTTAGTGAAAAAGTGTTTCCTGATGTTCAGAGGGAGCCTCCCATGTTTTAGTTTGTGCCCATTGTACCACTGACGAGCATGTGGCTCCATCCTCTTTGCACCCTCCCTTCAGTTATTTCTATTTATTTCTATTTCTATTTCTATTTCTATTTCTATTTNATTATTTTATTTTATTTTTATTTATATACACTAGTAAGATTCCCTCTGAGCTGTCTCTTCTCTAGGCTGTGCAATCCCGGTTCTCTCGGCCTTTCCTAATATGAAAGATGCTCCAGTCCATTTGTCATCTTCGTGGTCCTGTTTAAACATGGACATACTGACTCTCTCCAATATGTCCATATCTCTCTCATACTTAGGAGTCCAGAACTGGACACTCCAGGTATGGCCTCACCAGTGCTGAATGAAGGGGAGGGATCACTCTCTCCACTTGCTGGCAATATTTTGTGTAGTGCAGCCCCGAATATCTTTCACCATCTTTTCTGGAAAGGCTCATGTTCAGCTTGGTGTCCACCAGGACTCCCAGGTCCTTTTCTGCCGAGCTGCTCCCAGCTGGGGGCCCCCCATCATGTATGTGCTGGTGCATGGGGTTGTTCTTCCTCAGGTGCAGGACTTTGGACTTCTCCTTGCTGAATTTCGTGGGGTTCCTGTCAGTCCATTTCTCCAGCTTGTCAAGGTCCCTCTGGATGGCAAGACAACCCTCTGGCATATCAGTCATTCCTCCCAGTTTTGTGTCATCAGCAGACTTGCCGAGAGCACACTCTTCCCCATCATCCAAATCATTAACAAAGATGTTAACAGGACTGGACCTAGTATTGACCTCTGGGGTCACTGGCCTCCTCCTTTGCACCACTGATCACCACCCACTGGGCCTGGGTGTTCAGCCAGTTCTCACTGTCTTCTCACCCAGCCCATCTATCAACAGCTTGTCTGTGAGGATCTTATGGGAGACAATGTCAAGGGCCATGATGAAGTCCAGGTAGACAATACCCACTGCTCTTCCCTCATCTACCAGTTCAGTCATTTCATCATAGAAGTTTATCAAGTTGGTCAAGCATGACTTCCCCTTGGCGAAGCCATGCCGACTACTCCTGATGACTTTCTTGTCCTTTATCTGCCTGGAAATGATGTCAAGGATTAGCTGGCTCTGTCGCCTTTCCAGGAATCAAGGTGAGGCTCACCGACCTGTAATTCTTTGGGTCCTCCTACTTGCCCTTCTTGAGGATACAGGTAACATTTGCTTTCCTTCAGTCTTTGAGCACTTTTCGCAGTGCCAAGATCAATCAAAGATTATAAAACATTAATTTATAATGCATCGTGAGATAGTAGTTGACACTTGTGGCTTTTCCAACATACTGTGCCTCTAAACTGTTTTATTCTGGTGACATCACAACTGTACTGAATAATGTACAACTCCTTGTAGTATAATTCGTTGCCCCTTTACTCTCTTGAATAAATATAATCTTGTCGTAATGCATATTTCTGACTCCCATATTATTTTACCATTTCTAAGAGTAGTAGTGGTGTTGTAAGTTTAATGAAGAACTACAAGAAACTTCCATAGGGTATTGGTAAAGTAAATCCATTTTTGTGGAGCCTACTAGATTTATTGCTGTCACTGGCTATTATATTGGAAAATGTGACGTCTATGCTATTATACTGGATAATGTCATCTGTTTGCAGTCAGAATCCCATACCCATTCTGCATGAAGTCTTGCATACTTTTTGAAAACAAAGGTATTTCACATGGTCATATATTACTTGTAAAATAAACATCCTCAGGCATGGCATAAAGGTGAGTGCCCTGTTTTTTTATAACTTTGGTGTAAAATATTCTGATTGTCACTCTTGCTCTTAAAATATAGAGCTGCAGTTATGTTTTAGTGAATAAGTCATAAATAAATCAGCCATTTCACAGGCACTGAATGCAGACAGTACGTCACAGGGTAGAAATGGAGAGGAAACAATACAGGCAGAAAAGCTCTGTATACCTTCTTTTGCTGTGCACTAAAAGATATAAGGTCTTAACAGCTTTACAGAGGTTCACTGTCACTGGCTTTAGTGGACTTCAGAGCAGTCCTCTTACACAGCAGCGTGAGAGGAACATGATGTCCATGCCTGTAGACTACTACATACAGTCACAGAAATAATTGTATCACTTTGTATGTTCTAATGTAGTGGGGATGGTATTACATGGCAGGGATACAGGGTCTATATTTTGTTGGGATGGCTAGTATTATTTAGCTTGGCCACATTACAGAGGGGCCTAGAGTACTCTTTTAGCTTACTCTCCGCCTAGAGGGGTAGCTTTAAAAAACTGCTTATTCATTTTTCGGCTTCTACTTTAGGAATATTCCTGTAGTTGTTGCCTAGAAGAGCTCTTTGTTATGAGTCTAAACTGAAAAATACTTTCTAGATTGTAAATCCTGTCAGGCAGTGAGGAAACTAACAAATCCAAATCCATATGTCTTGAAATATATAAAGGATCTTTCTTTAAGTTTGAGAAGATGGTTCTGTATGTCTCCTGGTGTCAGTGGGGCAGCCCCACAATTGTGTATCCAATGTGTGACTTACTTAGTCAATGTGGTAGGGGCAGCCTGGTGTGGAGATTTAACCTATATCTGTGTAACCACCAGCACTTGTGTCCTTCATGTAAGAGTCTGCGTAAGTGGGCTTGATAATGTGCCACAGCCTGAGGCACAAAACTGTCCATTTTTGAAAACTAACAGTAGTGAGGAGTGTGGACATGAGATGATAATCTATTCTGGCTCTGCAGTATCAACATTCAATGCAGTTTGTTGAAGATATCAAGATTCATGTAAACACTTAGCATGTGGCTTTGGATAGGACCAGTTTTTGACAACAAAGAGGATTAGATCTTCCAGTTTAACACAACACTGCAGCATGTGCTTATTTGCTGAATTGGTGCCTGCGTATCTTCAAAAGCCATAATTTTTATTCTGTCTACTAGTAGCCTGGGTGAAAGAATCTGAAGCAAAGATTCTGTCTCTGCAACTATATGCAAAGCTAGAGCACAGAGCTCCTGTATTTCCAGATGGAAAGTTTTGGATGGAAATATGTTCCCTGGCCCTGCACAGATGGCCGGTTCACGCAGAAAGCCAAACACATTAGGACACTGCAATGTACACAGACTCCAGGTGGTAGCTCCGAGGGGACTGCCTGACGTCTGGTGATTTTGAATAAACAGCCAGATTCCTCTTTTTCTACCTGGGCATCATTTATAGAAAACAGAACATGTCCATGGAAGCCTGCCTGGACTGTGAAGCATCTACCAAAGTGTTTGCATTTAGAAGCTTAAAATGCAGAGCTGTTGTATTGTGTGGAACTTGCAGGGATAAATCACTGACATAATTGTGTATGACTTTGAAAAAAACCACCAGAAGCTGGACAGGAAAAGTTTCTATGAATGACATTTCATCTCCTTGAGGTCTTGACTTAAAAACTTGCATTGAATAGGCTGTAATACCTAGGCAATGGTTTGCATACACGTTCCCATAAACACAGTGTTCGTGTCTGTGCTGCAGAGAGGAGGTATTTTAGGAAACCTAAACATTTTTCCTGCCTTAATACAGAAACACTTCTCAATAAGCAAAAAAGGTATAGTGCTTTTCTAACAGCAGAAAATAATAGCAGAACAAGTGATACTTCATTCTTAAAAGTTTGCTGTATCTGACTAATTTCGTTGAGATCTGGAGCAATCCTTAGTGATGAAAAAGGGAAAGTAAAATCAGGCCTATTCAATAAGATGAGCATATACTGGCTGGACAGAGCAGAGATTTGCCCTTCAGGTGGGGTCTGGGGCATCATTATTTTTAATCAGACTTCTTAGGAAATTGAGGCAGTCAAAAGGCAATGATTTGCTAGTGTTATTTCAACCTATTGCATTTTAAAGTCTAGAGACTGGCTGAACTGATGCAAAGTGGAAGATCTCACCTCAACCCTGTTGCCCACATGGGATGGAAATTAATAAGGGCTGCTCTGTATTAGGGGCCCAGTTGTGGGGTCCAGGCTTGCCACCTGAACCTAGTTTTTGGTTTTATCTGTGCAAGATTTCAGTTCTGTCCTGGTTTAATCCTTTTCTGAAGAGTGGTGGTTGAAACCAGCTTTTGAATCTTTGACAGGCCTGTACAAACATCATGTTGAAGCTGCAGTCCTGACGATGTCTGCAGTGCCATCTAATGGCTACAACCGGCCAAAGCAGCTTTTAACCTTGTTTTGATTTGTTTTATTTTACCAGCATGAAATTTGTTAGCACCTCCAAGAGGTCACAGTTTGGTAGCAAAGTGAAGTCTCTGCTGCTCTGTGCTATATGCAGACTTTCTCTTCCTGGCAACAAAAATGAGATGTATTTCCTTCTAGATTTTTGTCACAATAAAAGGCTCACTCCCTCCCAGTGTTGTCTTGACAAGGTTGGTTTGTCTACACCAAGATTCACTGGAAATTTCCTCCGTTACGTGGATCCTAGTGACAGGGCAAGATCTCCCTGACAATTTCTCTACTAGAAGGGAGTTGTCCTTACGCAGAAAATCTTTCCTAGTGCACAGAAAAGGCCTTACAGGACTACCTACAGCCCAGTTCAAATCCTACATTTTGTACATCCCCAGTTGTAGGACCGTATGTCCTGTGCTAGGCTTATGCAAAGCCATTTGTGACAGTTCATAAAACAGCCCCACTCAGGCCCCATCCTCCTAATATGTGGCCACGATGGACTTTACGTTGAGATTCAGTTGAGGGATGCTTTAGGCTTAAACCAGGCAAAGGCAGCGAGCCTCAAGTGATGGTAAAAAAAAGCTATTTTCCTCCTTGTCTCTGTCAGCTGGTTGCTTGTGGTAGCTTTCTAGAGGTGGTGCAGCAGAAATAAGGCAGGACAGAACCTGAGAATTCACTTTAGCGTGTAATTTGTCTTTATCCAAAACACTGTTCAGACACCTTTTAAGTTCCCCAGAGTGTTTTATATTCTTTCCATGGTGTCCTGTTCAGGAATGGATTTAATTCTTGAGATGTAATCCATCCAGTTCCTTGCTGAATTCATAACTATTACAGAGTGGAGGGATGCTGGTCGTGCCTGAGATCTTTCCTTTTCTCTCTGTCACATGATAATTTTTAAGGCACTCGGTGATTTGTGACCAGGCTCAGTTTTGTTATAGTGTATGAGGAGACTTAGGGTTTTGTATCTGAGTGACTCTACTTGAGGTTTCTTGCAAGGATGTGGAATTACACCTAGTGACACACATGGCCCTTCTAAGATGCCAAGGCCCTTAAAGTAGAAATTCAGCATGATGAATGGATTACCTAGCTCCTAACAGGGAGCCACAGCGATGCTTTTGGCAATATGTAGCCTTGCAGCTTGAATGTTCCTACAAACACAGATC
Organism: Pampusana beccarii; assembly: GCA_013399365.1. NCBI lineage: Eukaryota > Metazoa > Chordata > Aves > Columbiformes > Columbidae > Pampusana > Pampusana beccarii. The sequence goes on along the minus strand of VWYH01007997.1, from coordinate 1,345,221 downwards.
AGAACTCATGCTTGAGGATTTCAGCAGAGCATCACATTTGAGTGGTTTTACTCCAAAATACATTTATTTGTATCTTGTGTATCAGACTTCAAGTGTTTGAAGCATTTGGATGCCCTACTGAGTTTTACTTTTATTGCTGTAAAGAGCTCTTACATGAAGAACATTTTGAATCTTAGCTGTAAATATAAGGTGCTAGTGTTTAATTTCTTTTTTTTATTTGTCCTCACTGTAGGATTTGCTCTTCTTGGAGGACATCCTTCCTTCCTTACAACACAAGACATACATCTGGGCACTAATGAGAGTCTCACAGATACAGCAAGGTTGGTAAATGTCACTTGACTGATCACTATGTATTTGGTAGTTGATCAGGCTGAAACCTGTCTTACAGAATTTTGGAAGCTAGTATACTTTTCTGGAAAAGGTCAGAAGGAACTCAAAATTTCTTAAATATTTAGAGATCAGCTCACAGAATCTGTAGTTCATCATCATTCCGTTCGCTCTAGCTCTCCAAAACATCTCACACTGAGAAATATTTTTATTAAATTTGGCACATAGTGTTAATGAGAGTGACAGTCAAACAAACGGAAACATTGTATGAACCTCAGTAGTGTAGCTCCACTGATATATTCAAACAAGAAGGATGCAGTCAGGGCCCATGCACTGCAATAACCTCTCCAAGCACAATCCCACCAGATATGCAGGACTGTCACCTGGTGGCTCTCTGCCATTCAGATGCCAGCCTTGCAGCAAATCCAGGTGTGTACGGATGCCGTGGTTTGATTGCAGGGTGACAATAAAACCGTGGCAGATGTATTGTTAACTCCCTCTCTCCCCCCTCTCCCTGTTTTAATAAAACCGTGGCAGATTTCCCACTAAGGACAGGCGGTTGGGAGGGAGAGGACAGAGAGGAGAGAGTTGGAAAATTTGAAAATGTTTTATTAATGCTACCAATAAAAATAGAGAAAATAACATAAAATATACAAAACANCTCTCACGGGATATGCATCCATCCTTATCAATGACCTCGCATTCCATTGATATGTCTACCGAAACATGTATCTAACTTTCAGGAAAACTGCAGTTAGTAAGACTTTAGCTGACAGGGCAATTCACTAAAAGAAAAACCTGTTTTTAACAAAACAAGGACAACGGACATGGTTTGTATAGGTCAGTTTTCTCCTGCTCAAATGGGATAATAAAGAGCCATTAAGTCTTTGGTTGACAGTCTCTTGAATGACCTTTGTTTACACATGCGAAAGTGAAAAAGAAAGACAGTAAGCTACAAGAAATAAGGGAAAATGTAGAAGCAAGCAAATCTTCCAGCCATTCTGGAAGATTTCCCATTCTGTGGAGGAAGCTCACACAATACCCACTCCCCATGGAAGCCTTCAGTGCCTCTTTCCTCTGTCACTGCTTGCTCTTGCAGGTCTAGTCCCTATTTATGACCCTGACCTGGGGCTTTTGCTCCTCTGCTGAGTCAGAACACTCACCTGCTACAGTGGAGTGAGGGCTATCCCAAGTCCTTACAGAGCCCCACGTGCTCTGCTTCACTCCTGCTCTCATTAGCAGAGTTTTATTGACTTCACATAATCAAGGCTGAGCAGTTTACCCAAAAGAACAACCTGAGTGCTAATTTCTTGGCATTTCTTGTGAATGAAGAATAATATGCCAACCCCATTCAGTTAATGTAAGAGTAAAAAATGCATGCGTGTAGTAGACCCAGAGAGTATTTCAAATATTTACATCCACATGTCTAGGGCTCTAGAGGCCTTAGAAGTACCTGAGTTTGAGACTTAAAGCGAAAGGGTCACAGATCTGTAAAAGTCCCAGTTTGTATTAGAATTACTGCAGGTAAGAGTTGAAAGTGTTTCTGCTGTGAACATATTTTAGCGGCTAATTACCTTCTCATAATACAGTTCTTCCATGCTTCACGAGACATTTACATTCATGCTGACACAGTAGCAAAACGTTACCACCCATTAAGGAGCTCTAAGCCTTTCAGTGCTGTTTAGCATGTCTGATATATTACGTGAAATGAAATACAAGTAGTGTATCTGCATGTGCCACTGTAGAGCAGTTCCAGTGTGCACCACTGTAGCTCCGTGGCCATTGGGTTCAGCAGCAGCACCGAAGAACTCATAGGATGATATTACCAGTCCACTGGCATTAGTAGGGGATGGATCTCTGCATCTATGGGGAACAGGTTTACTTCTCACCACTTGCTGAGAACACATCCAGCATAGGCCCCTGTAAGACTGTGAGTGACAATGAAGTAATCCTGTCAGACATTTAAACCTTTTGAAAGGATGTGTACTTGCAAAACAAAAACAAAACTACCTTGGATAGCAATATTCTACCCAAAATATATACAAATGCCCCACTTTCTAATTCAGAGATGAGCCACACCAAAAAGGCATACTTTTATTTGTGTTTAATTTTAGATTCCTCAGAGTATACACTTGAGTAAAAATTTCCAGCCTCTCTCTCTAGAAATAAAAGTTATTTTGAAAAGAGAGGCATGCAGCATTCCAATACACTCATATATTTCCAGACTCTGGGATTTTGAAGTTTATAGGCTCAAAGTCTTGCAAAAAGAATTTGAAAAGACCTTGTAATCAGTGATAACATAGGAACCTTACATGAAAAGTCCCCATTAGAGGAAATTCAGCCATAATCAATTACCAACTAGTGAAAACTTCTGGATATTCTTCCTTAATCTGTTGAAAGTAGATATATGCCTCTTTTCCTTGACTGGTGGGACTGGCTATGTCTCATTTAGAGTGGACACGTGTCAGATGGCCAACAAAAGGGACCGTACGTCCCATTCCTGATCACTAGTTCAGAACAGAACAGATTTTCCACAGTCACACGCTTCAAGCTACAATAAGCCCATACACATGGAAAAAAAACAACCTAGTGAGTTAAGAAGAAATAATGGCACAAACAGCAACTGTTCCAATACCTCGCAATCAGTAAATACCTTCCTCAGTTCCTCCTTTTCACTTGTAGCTGCTATCAGGAGCCTTTCCTTCAGAGAGAGCTCTACAGGGAATCTTGAAACATTTTATAAGAGTTTTGCTTGTGTGATGGATGTCTGGTGTCAGTAGAAAATATTAATTAATGGCTTCATCAGGAGATTTATCTGCATAAAGGCCATGGCATTAACAGCCATGTTTCCACAAGAGCAGATACGAGAATTCTTCATGGCTAATCAGGAAGATAGATACTGCAAGGATTTTTCATACTCTTCTATTCAGTCTCTTCTTTGTTTTGTTTTCAGGTTCTTTTAGAGATAACATGAAAACACTCAAAATGCTACTTCAAAGTCAGGCTTCAGGGCCTGATTAAAACACAGAAATGCAGAGCTCCGATCCATATTTAATTTATCTAAAGGATTCAGAGCATACCGAGTATACTATGCTAATGCACTATGCTAATCTCTTGAGTCTTTCACGCTTTGACAAACGAGGTTAAGGCCAGAGTGGGACAATGACTTCTGCATGCCCTGATCCATATACTCAATTTCAAATTTGGGTATTACTTTAACGCTGATACCATGTGTGTCAATACGCAGGTGTGCAGGAAGAATAGCCTGGTGCTGTTGGCCTCCTGTTTCTGTGTTCATTAAGATCAGTAAATAACTGTGGTAATCCAAGACAGATCTGTATTCCTGACCCTCCCAAAGGTCAGGCTACCATACAGAGACACTGTATTATTCAGTCAATGCTACATTTGTTCTTTCCTAAAACACTCAAGAAGTCTTATACCTTATCTCTTCTGAAGTTATCGAACTCCTCAAATATTCAGTGTCACATAATCTCTTATCTTAGTTCAGATACCTTAACATTTATGGATGTTACATCTGTAGCTACAACCAAATGCTAAAGAGAAAAACATGAAATACAGCAGCAGTTTTCATTTACTTACTATAGTTTGTTAATAAGTAAAACTGCTTACTTATTAGCAGCTTGTTAAATGTCTGCATTTAAGTGTGTTATACAGGCATGATAAATTATTCAGATAGCTGAAAAAAAATGATTTGTTACCACTTCTCATTAATATTTATGTGCTGCGTGCTGGAGAGTGTAACAAGGATATATCTATTATGTTTGACGTGGGTATTTTCTGCCATCCTCTAGGGTGCTGTCCTGTATGACAAATGCGATCTTGGCTCGAGTCTATAAGCATAATGATCTGGACCTAATGACGAAAGAAGCCATGATCCCAATAATTAATGGATTGTCCGATTTATACCATCCTCTCCAGATTTTAGCTGATTACCTAACTCTTCAGGTAACAATATCATCTCTGTTTAATAACAATTTTTTTTTGTTAAGTTTTGGTCTTGGTAAGTATTTGGGGAACTCAGTTTCAAAATAATTTATTCCTAGGTTTTTCTAAGTGTTAATTACATGGCACTTGTTATTTAAAGAGATCTTCATCCAGCAATATAATTAAGGACCTGTTTAATTTAAAACAATTACATAGTCCTATCAGCTGTAGTGGGACTGAAGTTAAGCATAAAATTAAGTACTTCATTGGAATTAGGCTGCAATTCAAAAAATGTGCAGGGGGCTTTACATATTAAGATAAAGGCGAGATCTTGGCTCAGCCAAAGCCAGTGGAAGTCTTTCTGCTGACTTAAAAAAACTCAGAAGTTCACTCTTGGTTCCTCCCTAACCTATGAATAATTTAAAAGGAATCACTATCCATATGTTAGGAAATTGGTTGAACAAGTTTGTTTTGAAAAGCCAGTTGATGCTACCAGTGCAAATGCCTAGTGCTTAGGCACTTAAACCTATTTAAACTTGGCTCACATCAAATAATAGTTTAAAAATATCGTATTTTGTAGTTTAATCTAATGAAATAGTTGATTTGACAGCAGGATAATGTTTTACACATAGAATACCAGATGTTTATCTGTGAACAGAAGGACTATGCTGTTTTACAATCAACTGAGTAACTGGCTTATAAAAAAAGAGTATTATGCTGCAGTGCTGGTTGACAGCTATGATGAACTCCTCTGACCTTGTTTACTTTCTGAATGAATAAAAATCACACCGCTTGAAAAAGGGAGGGCAGAATATTTTCCTGATCCATTCAGCTGTGTTTCTCAGCTGTCAAAGACTTTGCTATGGGACACTCAGCTTGTGGAAAAGATCTAGAGAGAGTAATATTAAATTATTCATGCCTTAAACTTTAAATACTGAAAAACTCATTTGTTCAGTGAAAATTACTTCTTCCTTGCCTTGATTAGTATTTTTCATAAAATTTTTAATACTTGAAGTGAAGAGACCAGCAAAAATCCGAAGACTTGAGGCTAAATGTACCTCAGGATAAGGTACATTTGTGAGATGACATCAAGCCAGCCTCAATGAACTGTTCAAATTATGTAAGACGATAAGCTGTAATGAGAATGTCATCAATCATTAAATGTCATAATTTCATTTAAACACTATGTATACCCATAAAGCAGGTGAATCTTACAGTTTGGTTTTGCGAGGCATTCTGTCTTGCAAACACCTTGATTATTAGCATTTTATCACTTGTGAATAACAGGCTTCAGTAATAATCTGTGATTCATAGCCTACACAACTGTTGCTATATCTGCCCCTAATCGTGGTTTTATCCAGGCCACCAACTGCAGCACCAAAATTCAGAGTGCTGTTGCCCTGTACTCCATCTCCAGTCAATTATGAGAGAGACCACTGAGCATCTCGGTCACAATCACCCTCTAGAGATGCACCTTTTCTCCACTGATCTTAGAGGGAAACCTCTGGAGGTCAGCAGCATGAGCACATGCCCTGTTGACCATTCTCTGCTCCTCTTCCACTGTGTCCTTGTATAGGGCAGCTGTGACAGAAGCTCCAGCTGAACATGAGCCCACAGGCTGAACTTTTCCTTCATTTGGATACCAAGAGCAGCAGCAACAGCAGGAGTGTGAGAGGATGTCTTTGGAAAGAGTGTCCCTGCCCGTTTTAAATTATGAGGAAACAGGACCGTAACAACTGGTGCTCAAACAAAAGAAACATTTGATGTGGAAAGGTAGCATGACAAAGTGAGCACTAACATAGATCTCAAGGAATGGCTCAGCTTTTGGACAGCCATGGAAGCCTTTTAAAATTTGCAGCACTTTCCCAGTCAGCCTGATAAGCAGAGCACCTTTTCCTCCAACTTACCCAGTCTTTCCAGCATGTTCCTTAGCCCAGAGTTTGTCAGGAGGTCTTCAGAGGGCAGCTGGGTGGCCACCCCACTTTGCCAAGGGCGTGCTGCACCGCTGCTTTCTGACCCACTTTCCATTCCTCCTTTCTCATCCAGGAGGGAAGGGCAGGCAGGGGAGAGCTCTCAGCTGCACTGTGGGTGTTGGTGCTGCTTGTGCTTTCCCTTTCTGACCTGCCCCTCTGCTGCCTTTTTTCCTCTCTGCACTGTACACTGAGGTGGAGCAGACTGGTCTTACAGCCAGTAACATGTAATAAAATGGCATTTTTATCACCTAATGAGCTTTACCAGGTTACAGAAGTAGGGTAAACATTTGAAGTGTGATCCACAGGGTCAGGTTGTTACTTACCACAATCAAACTTCTTGTAGGATTTTCAGCAGGGTAAAAAGATGTTATCTGAATACTGCCTGCAAGAAGATAATTATAGGGGTGTTGAATAGCACCACTGGTTTTTAAAATGGATTGAAAGTTCATATATAACATTTGGGCTGCTTTTCTGCAATGCAAGGCGATTTATTTTATTTATACATCCATGCAAACTACAAGTGGCACAGACTGCTAGCCTTATATTTAAATTAACTACAGATTTTGTGCAGCTTATTTCTCTTTAAATATATCTCTTCATTATCTCTGTAAATATTTTGCTGCCTGAATCTACTCCTCCCTCCTGTCAGTACATACCCAAAATGTACTTTTTTTCCCTCTCTTCTTTTTTCTGCTGCTGCATTTGCCAGTGAAGCACTATATGCACTCTGGCCCTCTTCATGCTTAGCACATTTTTATTAATCCATTTTCTAAATCCTATTAATTTTGTCATATAGCTTCTTGAATCCTCTTTGAGCACTTCCTTCGGTCTGAAACTGCCTAATTTCCTGGTTTGTTTTGTCAGAATGTCTTCTTTCTTATGGCTTCTGATTCCCTTTTCACAGGTGCATTTTAGTGGGTTTATTTTATTACAGTCTGTTGCATTCCCCAAACAATGTGGCTGGTTTATCTTCAGGGCTGTCAGTTCTTGTTCTGTGTTCAGGGTGTTCTTGTCAGATCACAAAGTGTGCTCCTGTCACGAATACTGGGATGAGATTCTTCAGGTACAGCATCCTCTTGTCCAATGCCTTCTTCCTAAGCAACCTGGAGCCCCTCACACGTTTGACATCTAAACTGACTCTGCACTTTAATACTGTGGTCAGGATCAATGCCCTCGATTACACCCAGAGAGATGTTTTTCTTAGCGTACACGCTACCCTCTTTCTTAAAAGTTGCATTGAGCTGAGTTTGCTCTTGAGTTACAACCCACTAGAAATGGCTGTAAACATTATGCAACGTGATTGTGAGGGTTTGGGGGTTTGGGCTTTATGAGTTTGTGCTGATACTGTGCACAGGCAGAGCCGCTGCACTTCTCTGCCTGTGCTGGAGGCACATCACAGACACTTGCTGAATCTACCCGGTGCCTGTCGGTCCCCTGGGCAGAAGCTGTGGCTCACTTCTTCTGCTCTGCGAAGCTTGGCTGGAGGGCAGCATCACTCAATTTGTATTCCAGGGACGAACCGGTTATTGACATCGATTCAATTGATATTAATGTCACTGGCCAAATCAGCTAGCTTGTAGCTGACTACAGGATGGCCAGACTGGTAATTAGAGTGGATCCATATGCCACTAGCTTTTTATGTCACTGCTCTGAAGGGAAATTTCTTTTTCAGGAAGAAATGGTTGGCATGAGAAATACATCGGTGATTATTTTTCAAATAACATAACAAATTGTAGTGTTGCCCAGCTTGAAAAGGGCTGACATAGGTTCTCAACTTCTTGATGTGTGACCCAAAGAGCTTAAATTATTATAGTCTTCAAATTCATCACCATCATCATCATCATCATAATTATTCTAGCAATTAGAAATTCCAGCTAAGATCTGGACTGTTTTCATAACCATGACAAAAACCATTGTGGGAATAAGGAAGATAACTGGCCCAGCATCTGCCTTCAGCTCAGTCTGAGAGCCAGTAGATCCAAGTTTTTCCAGTTTCTCATTTACTGGATTTCACTGTCTCCCGAAGGGCTAAAGCTTTGACTAGTCCCCTGCTTTCCTTTTGAAATTTTGACAGATTATTGATTCACTATTCAAAAGCTTGTTTTAATTGAGAGCTGTTATGACCGTTGTGGTCAAACATTTCAGAAGTGATCTATAATGGTGTCAGAGTTTCAGCCTAGCTGGAAGCAAGTCCAGGCAGAGGCAGACACGAATGTCCTAATTAGTTAAACGATCCTTCTCTAAACATAGAGCTGTGCTAAATCACTGAGATTGCTTATTTTTTGCCAGGGTTTGATACACTGATACACTGCAACCACGGATAAGAACAGAACGAAACATTGTAAAAGCAGCATGAGGATGAGAAAGTTGACTGTAAAATTGACATTAATTATTTATCAGGGATTTTTCATGAGAATAGCAAAGCCAAGTTTTGTAGCATGAGAGAGCAATCACTAGTTTTCCAAAGAGGCGTTCATATGGGAAAAGGGGTCTAGACTTTCTAAATATGTTATTTGTTGTATGGCTTTACTATGAATAAAAATATTTTAAAGTCAGATTCCAAATGTAGAGAAACCACTGAATACCCAAGCAAGTAAAAGTCTACATCAATATAACAGAGTTTGGAAAAATTGGGGAGGGATGTAAAGGGAAAAAATTTCTTCAGAGGTGATCACCAAGTATTGTAAAGTTTCTGGTTTAACCTAAAGCATTGCCATCGTGACAAAACACTTTTAGCAGGGTCTTCTCTGTGCAGTTGTAGAAGCAGATACTATAAAACAGGGGAAAAAAAGTGTCTCATATACAGTAGCTTTCCTGTTGCCTCGAAGCTTTCTTGTTCTGATCAACACAATCATCTCCTCTTTCTTGGAAGCTGAGGATATGTGTGTGTAAGCAGTACAGTCACTGTCATAGTGAGCTGGCTTCAGATGAAGAGGTTTGAGTTACAGCAGCAATGTACCAGTGGCAGCATAAAGCTTAGCACAGGATACTAAATAGACTCCACTAGCACACACACAGCTTGATTCTGCCTTGTCTATGACTTCTTCCATTAGCTAAACATCTTCATTATGATCAGCTCTGCTATGTCCACTCTATACAGTAGTCACTGCAGATGTGGCTTTGCAATTTGCAGTACATATGGAAGGTCATTATACAGACGTGTCCAGTACTTCATATTTTATCTGTAACAGCTAGTAGCCTGGGAAAACAGAGAGAAACATATAGTATGCACTGTGCTTCTTTTAATGCAGAGTAGCAGCTGGTAATAAGGTGGAAGTTATTTGACGTAGCAGTGTATTTGTGACTCACGAGTCAGCGCATTGAGCATTACAGGCTGCAATGCCTATTTTTAAACAGTAAGATCAAAAGAACTCCAGGCTATCTCATTTGCCCCTGGCTGTGGGTTCGTGTCTGAGCTGTCACTAAGCCCTAGCTGGAAACAGCCCCTTAAACAAATGCTTTAGTTCAGCCTTCTCCTAGGAGCACCATTGCTAGGAGATGTGGAAGGACTTTGAAAGATCCTTGGAGACCTGCAGAGCTGTTACACTGAAATAACTTCCATGTCCACGAAGTCCTGATTTACTCTCCTGTAAATGTCCTTGAATCAAACCTATGCCAATGACCCTGCTGCTAACAAACTTAAACCGAAATTACAGTAGTTTTACAATACCGTAGCTTTAACCCTTAAAGTGTAGGCAGCCTAGAGACTCTATTAGGTTTAGATTTCAGCCGTGTTTTAATGTCATTCAGTATTTCAAGTGTTAGTATTTTTGACTCAGAATTGTGGTCACTGGCAGGAATGCCAATAACTTTGTTCTGGAACGATGTCACAACTATCTGTTTAGGAGAAGCTGCTGCCAGGAGAGGAGAGGGTAGTCCCAGCCCTTTTCCTGTTCAGTCTTTTGGCGTCTTTGCTACGGCTGCCCGCAAGGTTGCCAGTTAGTGCAGCTCTACAGTGTGGATGCTTATCCTCTCTGACAAGCATTGAATCATGTCACACAAAGTGTTGAAACACTGTCTGGCTTCCAGCTACAACAATGCCATTGTAGCATGGCCTAGTTTTGAACTAAGAATAAAAGGCTCTCCGTCGATTTTTCAGTCCTTTCAGTCATGAGGCGGAGTTGTACAGAGCAGGCATATAGAAGTATTTGGTTATGTCTTGTATCAACTTTTGTACCTATAAACACACACATCTAAAACAAGGCTTGTTAAAGGGCCTCAAATTGTCTTGCTCTGGAAATATGAAACTCTTGTTACTCTTATTCCTCCCTAGGCCTTCCCTGTTGGTGGCTGAAGGCCACAGTAGCTGCACAGGTACAGTCTGTAAGTGCCATCAGGCAAAGCTACAGTTAATGCTGTAATGCTCTTTCAGGTTCAGGTAGTCCACACTTTAAAAAAAATCACTCCGCTCTTTGGCTGTATGAGGGGAGCAAACCCTGCAGGCCATGCGTGGCACAGCTGCTTTCCAAGCATTGCTTTTTGCTCTCCTGTACAGCTGAGATGGTTTAAATGCACTCTAAGGGCACGGCCACTGCCACAGCTGCAGGGAACATCCGGTAGAGACAGCCAAGCCAGAGCAAACCTGAATAGCGATATTTTCACAATTTAGGGGAAGCTGGAAGAACTGCTATCCTAGGCATTAGGACTGCCTCTACATTGAGAATTTCTACCATTCACTGATATTTATGGGCACCAATCCACAGCTGTGTGGCTTTGGTGCTAAAGTTACTGTGTGGTGCTGTGTGTTCCAACCTGGGCCTCACCATATGGCATATGTGTCAATGTGTCCTTCACTGGAGAAAGCTATAGCACTTGGTTCTTCATGTAAGACACAGGGGGCTTTTCCTCCCTGACCACCTTATAGCTGCAGTAAGTTCAATTACAGGCACGGTTCCATGCAGCTCGCATTTGCAGGTAGCCAGCCTTCTTTGCAGCAGACCCATCTGACCAATCCCTCCTACTTGGGCATCAGCTCGCTCAGCTTGTCTGGAACATAACCCTAGGACTGTCCGATTCATTTGGCAGGAGCACTATGGGCGGCTCAAGGGGCTCACTGTCACCTGGATCGGGGACGGAAACAACGTCCTCCACTCTATCATGACAAGTGCTGCAAAGCTGGGAATGCACCTGCGAATCGCGACCCCCAGGGTAAGAACGCCATGCACTCGGGGTNCTTTTCCTCATGTCCAACCTAAACCTCCCCTGGCACATCTTCCTGACATTCCCTCGGGTTCTGTCATTGGTCACCAGAGAGAAGAGATCAGCGCCTGCCCCTCCTCCTCCCCTTGTGAGGCCGCACCAGTGCAGAGCAGAGCGGGACAATCACCTCCCTCTCGCCTGGCTGGCAGTGCTGTGCTTGATGCACCCCAGGACTTGTCTCAGCTGCTCTGATACTTCCCAAGGGTTCAGCCTAGGGGTACCTGCAAGTATCTTCAGTGCCAGCCTTCAGAATCCCGATTCAGTTATTTTGATTCAAAACAGGAGTAATTCTGAGGCCTACTTTGGAAAGGCTGAGGGTAATTAATGACTGAAGTATAAATCAAGGAGGATGACGGTTCCATTTGAGAAAGTGTGAAGTCATCCAAAGCCCTCTCCTCTCAAAAAAACCAAAAAAAAATATTGAAAGTTGTTTCAGATTGGTGATGCAACTTCTTAGAATGCTGCAAAGTGATACAGTATAAAATATAAAACAAAGAATCAGTTTATGTTGAGGAAGTTTCTTTTCCCTAGGTTTCCTGATGCAGACTCGGGCATGGATTCCAGGAACTCTTCCTAATGAAATAATTTATTTGCAAGGGACAGCATAGAGCAGCTCGAGCTGGGTGCCTCCTGAACAGGAACTCTCAGCAAAAAAAAAAAGAAAACTTGGACAATTATACCATTACAGTCTAAGCTTCCCACCTCTATTCTGTAACAGTTTGGAACAAAAAATTAAATTATGGGTAAGCAATTCATTCTGTAACTGTTAAAATACATTTTTCTTACCTTATCGAAACAATTTCCACCAGTTTATCTCCGAAATAAACTTTCAAAAACATCAACATCATTTCCTCAAATTTTACAGTTCTGAAAGACATTCTTCTTCCCATGCTAAATGGTTCAATCAGTATTTTTGTAACCAGTGTTAGCAATCAGTAAAGATCTTATCTATATTCCATGATATGTTACCTGTCATCTCTTTTGGCAGGGCTTTGAACCAGACCTCAAAGTAACTGAAATAGCTGAACAGCACTCCAAAGAGGTAGGAGCCTAAGAAATAGCCCAGTAGAGTGGTTTGGATAGTTTATTTGCATTATAAATCAAATTGAAGTTTCTTGTCTTCCTGATCTTCCTTATTTTATTCACATTAGCATGGTACCAAGTTACTTCTCACAACAGATCCTTTGGAAGCTGCAGATGGTGCCAATGTCTTAGTTACAGATACATGGATAAGTATGGGACAAGAAGAGGAAAAGAAAGAAAGACTAAAGGCATTTCAAGGTTATCAGATTACAATGCAGGTAAAAATGGAGATTTGTTTTTCTGTTGATGCTTTTACAGTTTACGTTTATAAGAATCAACATCAGCAAAGCACTGGTATTTTTTCTGAGTGAGGCCATGGAACAACCCCCTGCAAACCTGCCTTCAGCTTGAAAAACGCACAAAGTTTAAAAAGTCCAAGTTATACACTTCACATGTCTTGGCCTCTTTCAGAGCTTCCCATTGAGATATAATTCCAGAACATGTGCAGGAGAGCTGACCCTTTACTTCTTTATGATTAAAACTATTCCTAACTTTGCATTTTCTCTTTGCTACCAGAAATGATCCCTTATATTTTATTTAGAATGAACAACTCACAGATTGACTCTTAAATGCCTGGGCAGCATTTGGGGCAATTTTATCTATATCTGTCAATGGATAAAGCATTAAGTGTATGTCTTTAAAATAATCTACTTGAAATTCTTATCAGTACAAAATCAGATAGAGAAAACATCAAGTCATAAACTATAAAGTGTCCGAGATAAAAAAGACATTTTCCTTGCTGATAGAATTACTGCTTTAATTGACAGTATTTTATCAGAAGTTCACAAAATACTATTGATGGATATGTCTCTGATCTGGCCTACAATGCTGTAATGCATTCTTCATTGGTGTTTAAGTCAATATATTATGGGTGACAATGTCAAAAGAAAAAAAATATAGCCTTTGAAATCATGGTTTAGTATGTTCTTGTTGAAATTATCAATAGTATTATATAACTGTATGGCTTTAAAATAAAGATTGTACTTTACTGATCCACTAAGTCACTGGCGCTTTTACTCCTCTACTAAAGCCAGAGAAATAGAAATAAATATTTGATTTCTGTGAAGTCAGCATTGAACTCTTACTGACTTAAACTGGGATATTCCCATCTTATTCACAGATGAGGAATTCATTTGAAGTTAGTGGAATTCTTCTGAGTTCATCACCCAAGTAACTAGAGTGGGAGCTAATATAAAATTTGTTAACCTTTTCACTAGTAAAGGATTTTATTAATGTCCTCCTACATGTCTTTATTTTTGTATGGTTTTTGATCTACAGACTGCAAAATCTGCGGCTTCCAACTGGACTTTTTTACATTGTTTACCCAGAAAACCTGAAGAAGTTGATGATGAAGTATTTTATTCTCCACAGTCATTGGTTTTCCAGGAGGCTGAAAACAGGAAGTGGACAATTATGGTAAAAAAAAAAAAAAAAAAAAAAAAAAAAAAAAAAAAAAAAAAAGAAGAAAGAAATTAACACAAGTTAAATGTTAGGATCAGCTTCTGTTCTGCCTTACACTACAGGCTTGGATTCAGCTTGGTTCCTCAATAAATAGTAAATGTTAATACGTATGTTTGAAATGCACCCCACAGCACATCACAGTTTTGAGTACAGGCACAAATACTTCTGGAGACAAATGGGACCTATTTTGATGATAATCTGCTGTTGCTTGGCCTAGTGATATCTATAATATAAACTGTGATTTTTTTGTGTGTGTATTTAAATCACTGGGTTTACTCTAATGATTAACTCAGCTGCTCAATTTTAAAACATTGTAAATTCTAAGGTCCCAGGGACTGGTCCTAGGAACTACGATTTTCCAAACACTTGAAGCTAGAAATTCTGCAGTTTTCTCTCAGGAAAAACTGCCACTGACACTGATGGGAACTTTCCCTGAGAAAGTGCTGCAAGAGCAAAGCTTTAAAGGACCCTGAAAAATTATGGTGTGGGTAGTCGTGTGTGATCCATGGGAACTATGAGAGGACACTTGGCATTTAACATAAACCATAACTCCCCTCTCAGCATTCCTAGAATTGCAGAAAATTACTGCCAGATCTCAGTAGTCTGTTATTTATTGTCAGCTTTAGAACCACCATGTTGACAAAAGCTGGTAGAAAACTTTCAGAGGTGGAAAAAAAAAAAAGAGAAATGGCATTGTCATAGCTTTCAAATGAATGCTAGATGTGCTCCAAGTGAATAGGTAGTTGAGTATTGTATTTATCAAAACCTCTGATTTTGGACATGGACAAAACTATTAACAAATTTGTGTTAAATTCATAGTTTTGGCCATAAAATTCAGAAAAGTGCTCATATTTTTATTTTAATTTTGCAATGTTTCTAATAGCGTTAAATAATATATTTTTAAAAAGAAAATAAACCCTTTCCTTTGAGTTCCAGCTGCACATTTTTGGGGGTAAGAAAAATGTCATATTTGTATTTTATCAAGCTAAAAAATGATGAGTGTGTGGGTCTTGTTTATCTACTATTTTCTACCACTTTCAGCTCAGACAGCAGACTGAAAAAGAAATTATTTGCTCCACTGTAGTTCCAAGCAGGGCTGAGTGCAGCTGTGACACTCGGAGAAGGGCAAAGAGGCTGGTGAGGGGTCTGGAGCACAAGTGTGATGAGGAGTGGCTGAGGGAACTGGGGCTGTTCAGCCTGGAGAAAAGGAGGCTGAGGGGAGACCTGATCGCTGTCTACAGCTGCCTGAAAGGAGGTTGTAGCATGGAGGGGGTTGGTCTCTTCTCCCGAGTAACAAGTGATAGGGCAAGAAGAAATGGCCTCAAGTTGCTCCAGGGGAGGTTTAGGTTGGATATTAGGAAAAATTTCATAATGGGAGGGGTCATCAGGCGTTGGAACAGGCTGCCCAGGGAAGTGATGGAGTCACCATGCCTGGAGGGTCTTAAAAGACATGTAGATGAGGTTCCTAGGGACATGTTTTAGTGCCAGTGTTAGGTTAATGGTTGGACTCGATGATCTTGGGGTCTTTTCCAACCAAAATGATTCTATGACTCTATGGGCACCAGCGAGGGGCTGCGCAGCTGTCCCTGCAGTCTCCGCTGTGCGCTTGGGACTCCCATCACAATGAATGGGAAGGGAGGACAGGCAACAAGACCACAACCCCAGAGGACCCTTGTAAATCCAGTTCTGGGCTAAAATAACAATTTGCAGCCGGACATTGCTGTGAAATAACAACAGTGTGAAGTGGGTCACGCTTTTCCAGAGGCACGCAAGCATGGGGCTTGTGCTGTACACAGGTGTGGGGAGGGTGGCAGAGCTGCTGCAACACCATGTCTTATTGAGCTCCCACTCCTATTACTTTTACAGCCGCGCCAAAGGTTTGTGGAGTACCAGGGGAGGGCAGGAGAGGTAGATGACACTCTATTAACCTTGCTGAGGGTTTTCCGTGTTTTAGCACAGAAAGTATAGCTAAACTGGGATAAATTTCAAAGTTCTTATTCTAGTATGGCTCTCGCTGATGCTAATGGAACTTCTGCTGAAATCCACAAGCAAATCTGTGTGCTGTTTGGGTGCCTACAGCATCTCCTAGCAGTAGCTGAGGATACAGTAAA
Source organism: Pampusana beccarii (assembly GCA_013399365.1). Taxonomy (NCBI): domain Eukaryota; kingdom Metazoa; phylum Chordata; class Aves; order Columbiformes; family Columbidae; genus Pampusana; species Pampusana beccarii. Next base: position 1,329,122 of record VWYH01007997.1, on the reverse strand, counting down.
ACACACCAAAAAGGCCTCAGCATTTGGTCTAAATGCGTTGTCTGAATTTCTCCAGGGCTGTCCATTAATGTATTTTGTCTGCACTGAGAAAACCTATCAGCTACAATACAGAACATCCTAACTGATTTCCAGCTCTTTCCTGATTCATCATCAGAAATTCTAGCAAATAAATCTAAGTGTGCAGTTTTTTGGCAGGACAATAATTTTCAACACAAGATATTAGACCTGGAAAATATTTCCCCCTTAGTTATTTTTATGGAGTATCTGTTTCCAATATGATTGGATTTTTCTTTTCTTTCTCCTCTAGGCTGTCATGGTTTCCCTGCTGACAGATTACTCACCACAGCTACAAAAGCCTACGTTTTGATGCTTGGATTCCTGCCAAGAGAAAAATATTCTTCATTGGCAGAATATTCTGGTCTGCAAATACATAGATCTTCTTCAGAAAGGATCAAGGCTACGAATGATTCTTTAATAAAACTGTATAGTTAGCTGTATAATATTGCATTACATTTGTGAAAGTGTTCAAGACAGCAAACACCGTTTCAAAAGCTGCTTTTCACCTCGGTGCTCAAGGTTGGCTATCCTTTCTAGTGGTCAGCATCAGGGAAAATGTTCCGAGGTTGTACTTTAATGATTGGTTCTGCCGGCATCATAGGCTTAGCGTGGCCACACATGGGTGTGTTGGAACTCGTACGGTGTAACAGGACAGACATAAACTTCTCCCTTCACTTGTCCATTTAAGTGCTGGTCTCAGGAAGTGTGCGCAGAGAAGCAGTACTTTAGTTTGCCTTGGTTGCCTGCACTTCCTGGGCACCCTGGCTCCTGTTTCTGTCCTCCAGCCAGCCTCCAAATCCCACTCCTGTTTGACACAGAAAATGCAGGAACCTTGTGAGCATTATCTTCCTCCATGACATTCCTGTGGGCTGGCGCAGGAGGACGTTGCTGCAGAACTGGAATTCCCCAGGGCTGGATGCGACAGAGAGGGATGGCTGGAAGGAACCAGTTCACTCTTTGTCCATCTCCCCTAGGCCTTCACTCCCTAAACAGAATTTTGGCTGAAGCAGCAAGGTTTCTATTTCTTTTTTCTCTCAGCAAACATGAGGGGCACTATATGATGGAACAGTGTACAGCTCCTTTGCAGAAAGAATTTGCTGCATTTTGTCTGGCACTGTAACACGGTGTATGTTTCAGCTAATCCTTCTTTGTAGTAAATAAACTAATGGCATTTGTGGTTTTTATGATGACTGGATATGTGCGTTTAGTATTTCAGGTAACGCTTTGAGAACTGTTCAAAACCACCTTCTTTGTTGTTTCTAATTAGATTCAAGACTGTTGATTTTTTTTGCTGATGTAACGTTGGAATGGTGTCTGTGATTTTTTAAAAATTCTGCAAAGGGGTTTCAATTTTCTGACCAGCTGAAAAACATTATTTAATTCCCTTCAAAATTGGAGTTCATTGCTGGGCCACACACATCACTGAAATTAAAATAAAAATACTTTGGTTTATCTACCCACTTATAATGGATTCATTGTTTTTGCAGGCATTTGTGTGTCTCTTGTTAAAATTAACACTTTCCTTTACAACATTACAAGGGTTTCAATAATTCACTGATCATTTATACCTCAGAAATCTAGCTGCATCAATGATGGAGGGATAGGGTATGTGCTAGAAATCAATGTTTTACTTCCCAATTCAGTATGCAGATGAAAATGCAGGCAATATAGTATATTTCTGGTTATATTAGGTTCTGCTTTGTGAATTAGGCTCCAGTTCAGCAAGCCACTTAAAAGTGTGGTTGGTCCTCTTGCAGCGACTGAGCTGCTCAAGTGCTCAGAATTGTAGATGCCCTCCTAACCTGATTTTAGTGCTGAGAGTAAGACAACTCATTTTGTGAGTCCTTTCAGAAAAGATGCATTAATGTCAGTTTTATTGTGTTGGTTAATGTACTATCAGTCAAGTCAGACAGATTTATAATAACGAAGCTGTATTGTTAAATGTTTCATGATGAACAGATTAACAGTTATCTGCTACTCTCTGGCTTCTTTGTGCTCTTGACTAGAGCGAAAATGCATCTAGGTTGTTGCAGACCGTTTTTATACTTAGGCACCTGAGCAGGATGCCAGATGTCTGAATCCCCTTGACATTTTTAAAACACATGCATAGATCTGCTGTGTAGCACGTGAGCAATGGAGTCAAACATTTCCAGGGAGTTAATTTCATGTAGTTCTATTCCTTTGTGAACATACGTGGCAAAGGATGATCATCCTTGCTCTGCCTTGCACAAACTGCTCACACCATCAGCTACCCTGATGCTTTTTGGAAGCACTGGGTGGACTTCATGCACATGTCCTGAGCAACTGACCGTTGTGTGGAAGCACTGGACGTACTACACAGTTCTGCACGTGCAGCGTCCAGTTCGTGTGGTGTGTGCTGGGAGCCAGGCGCATCCCGATGGGGCAGATTTACTGAACACATGCAGGCTGTCTGCATGGTGCACGCAGAGCAGATCTGACGCTTCCTAGAGCCGTTGGGTTGGTACCAAGTAGACGTGTATGTTTCTGCCCCCGGGGACCCAGAAACATGGTGCCCAGGAGGGTTTCTGTTCTGCCTGAAGGGACTTTTGTTGCCTCCCCGTGCAGCAGAACAGCACTGCAAGGCTTTTAATCAACTTGCGCAGGTTAAATGTCCTGGGATTGCTGGGTGGTAGCTGTGGCAGCGTGCACGAGAGCATTATTATGCCATCCAGACTCTTCATGAATTCATTACTTGAATTTACAAGTGCGGACTGCAAATGTGGTGAGTAAAGGAAACAGCAATAATGTAGAAAGATTTTCTAGGAGAAGAAAATGGTTATCAGCATTCAAAGGGCTTAAAATAAAGGAAGCATAACAGGTAACAGTCACTAATAGCTTACAGTGTTTTTCATTACATTTATTATGCTTTAATCAGTAGAAGTGCTGTTTTCATTGCTGAGTGCACTTGAAGGATAGGGTGTTGTTTTCTTCAGTTTTTTATGGAAAGGCTCCTGCCTGGCTCCTGATAGCTCAGACCTTCCTTCCACAAAAGCCTCACTCTTCTGTTTGACCGAGAGAACAGTCCTGGACCGGTTTGGGTCTATCAAGTCTTACCCATGTCTGATTCATTTAATAACCCACTGCTCCGATATCTCACCCTCATGCACTTGCAGTGCTGTGTTCTGGTCCCTCTCCAGAACCACGCACCGGTGGCGGCAGCTGCCAGCCTGATCCATCACCCCCTCAGAGGCACAAAGGGAGGACTAACGCCCCCTTTTCCTGGTCCCTGTAGAATCATAGAACCATAGAATGTCCTGAGTTGAAAGGGACCCACAAGGATCATTGAGTACAACTCCTCCCCACTGTGGGGCTGGCTGTGTGATACCGCAGGTGCGGCCACATCCAGACCCACCGCACAGACAGGCACTGCGGTTGTCCTGTGTCCCAAAACGGGTACATGCACGTTGACTTTGGAGCCCAAAGCCCAGCCACAACTCCAAAGCTAGTACTAAATCCGGTTTTGATGTGTCCAGTGTAAGTCTAATCCCAGCTAAGGTCCTGGGGGTGGATCAGGGGCCCAGAGACACTCTAATGTCATTTTAGACAGCGCAAGGTCTTGGATACATCCACACAGACGTGTCAGATGTAACATAGGACAGATGGGACACTTAGAGCAGAAACTGGTATCCAGCAAGGACATCCTACAGCATCTCAAATGGCCCTAGGTCTTGTGCTTTGGCACCCTATCTGCTCCCTCAGTATCTTCATGGCTCTTTAGAGGATTGCTCCTCTTCTGTACCCAGAGTTACAAATGTAGTATTGCAATTTACACACTCTGTGAGCACTCGTTCTGCAGCTTGTTAGCAACAGTGGTGGGATACTTTGCTTACCTTTATGTGACCACTGAACATGATAGAACATTAATTAGAGATTCAGTAGAGAAAGAGGGGCAAAATGCTTCTCTATAATTTTTCAAGGAGTAAGAGCGGCGTTTTTCTGTATGTACTATAGAGCTTAGAGACAGCACAGTAACTACAAGAGGTGAGAGGCCTGCAGAAAGAATTTAAAAGTAGTATCTCCAAGAATATGAAGAACAGTAACTTAGGAAGGACTGAATGGGGAGCCTGGGCAATCAGGAGGGAACAACAAAAAATAAGAATTCTCAAACAGAGTTAAATATTTTATTTGCACTAGCTTACATCAGGAATGACACCAGAAAAAAATCTACAGCAGATTTACTCATTTTCTGGTAGCAGAAGCAATCTCCTCTGAGAAACTCAGTTGCTAAAAGAGAAATATAGGAATAATTAGATTAATTAAAGAGCAAGGAGGCACCCAGCTTTGGTTGTATAAAATCCTCCAGAAATCTTGAATTAATGTTTACCCCTCAATAGACAGGCCAGTAAGCTAACCGTAATTATTTTCCTGCCTTTCAAATTTTGCGAGAGAGGAGCTGCACGAAGGTCTGAACAATGCACAGAACTGCTCGTTCCATCTGGGGAGAGCTTTCATGAGTGAGTTGAGGTATATGGAGCTCAGTTTTGTTTTCCAGGAATGTGTAATACTGGTGGAAAGTCTGAAAAACAGACTTCACACAAAGGGAAAGGTTTCTTCTTTCTTCTGGATCTCCCATTATTCAGTTAATCACTTGATTAATGTATTGAGCAAATAAACAGTGCTTTTTTGATTATTTTGCCACGGTTATTTAACCAGCTGCTTTTCAAATGCAGAGCCCAGAATTTCTGGGTCTTGCCCAAGGTTATGTGTACAGAGACACTTCATAAGCCACAATAAACATTTTATTCAGCCCAGCATTTGCTATCATGACTAATGGGATACAGCTATTTGCAAGGCTATTTGATTCTTACACAATCTTGTTACCAGCTCTTTGAAGAAATCCCAAACCTTTGTGGCCCCTCTAAATGCTGATGGTCTGAATATGCGTAGAGGATTTTTCTCCAGGGGCAAGCAATCTGAGGTGACTCTGTTCACAGAGCAGATCTTTCCCAACCACAGTTAAAGCGTTGCCTGACCCTGCCAAATCCCTTGGAAAGCTCCCTGTGGTCTGCATTATATGTTAGAGGACTATTGAATTCTGCTGCTCTCTAATGGGCCTGTTTTAAGGGGGTTGGCACCCGTGCAAAGTAGGTTCCAACACAAGCGTAATGTATCTAGAAGGAGGGACGCACATCAAAAACACAAACTTTGCTGATCAAAGTTACTTTGTTTAGCCAAGGCTTAAGTCCAGCAGTGAGGAAAGCAGCGATAGCTGGAGAAGAGTACTGAAGAGTACGCAGGGCAGATGCAGGTCACACTTAGTGATTTAAGCACACAATAATGCTCATTGAAGGGCGAAAAGCAAAACTACACACACAGGTTATGGCACTTGACAGGTCCCTCTCCACCTCATAGCCAGCAAGCTCAATGGTGTCGCACCAGACTGATTTCTGTCCCCTCCAGCATCCTCATCTGAAGCACTCCCTAGGTGTCTGAATGTGAAATGGACGCTCGCTGTGGGATAGGCCATGGTCCCACTCCTGGACGATTTGGACTGCTGGAGACGGAGGAGCAGGCCGTGTCCCTTGCTGCTCACATGCCCTGATTCCTACCAGTGGGAAGCAGGGTGTATGGCGTAGGATGTGTAGGTGGTTTGCTGTCCCAGGCAGGTGGGAACTCCTCATGCCCTCAGGTATAGCAGACGGTATCCACAACCCCTCTACATGCCCCAGTGTGGGGAACTCATTTCTGAAAGTAAAGACCAGGCTGATCACTGTAATGTCAACTCGGTGATGTTAAAACAGCTGTGTTGGGGTGGCTCACACAGTATAGAAAGCTGTCTGGCAGAAACCGGGTTCTGCTGGCTGCATGAAACAGAGGCCAAAGCCTTTCCCATCGTGCTCGCTATGCTGTGCCCCAGCTGAAGATGGTGTGGGTGTTCACCATGCTAAAAGGTTGGATTTGGCAAGCTGCCAGCCACTGCTGCCTGGGTTCTCCAACGGAGATAGTGCTCACTGCTAGCTGTTGCTCTTATTTGGGTAATGAAGAAATAAAACCTGTGAGAACATGAAATGATGCCCTGTGATTGGCACTGGTGAGGCCCCACCTCAAATCCCGTGTTCAGTTTTGGGCCCCTCACTACAAGAAAGACACTGAGGTGCTGGAGAGAGTTCAGAGGAGGGTGACAGGGCTGGTGAGGGGTCTGGAGCACAAGTCTGGTGAGGAGCGGCTGAGGGAACTGGGGCTGTTCGGCCTGGAGAAAAGGAGGCTGAGGGGAGACCTGATCGCTCTCTACAGCTGCCTGAAAGGAGGTTGTAGCATGGAGGGGGTTGGTCTCTTCTCCTGAGTAACAAATGATGAGAGGAAATGGCCTCAAGTTGTGTCATGGGAGATTTAGATTGGTTATTGGGAAAAATTTCTTCATGGAAAGGGTTGTCAGGCTGCCTAGGGAAGTGGTTGAGTCACCATCCCTGGAGGTATTTAAAAGACACATAGATGTGGGGCTTAGGGACATGGTTTAGTGGTGGACTTGACAGTGTTGATGGTTAGACTCGATGATCTTGAAGGTCTTCTCCAAGCAAAATGATTCTATGATTCTATAGGAGATGCTCTAGTGTGCACAGAGAAAAATTACACTACTGACTCCATGTACAGGCAGCTGCACAAAAGCCTTTGCTTTGGTATCCCCACAGGGCTGTAGAAGACCCAAGTTAGAAATGCAGATGTGAGAGTGCTCTCCTCATGTCACCCCCTGCCAGAGCAGCCTGCTGTGCTCTCGGTGGCATAAGGATAGGATCTGCACCCCTCTCGTCTCCTGGGAGTCTCTCCTGCATGCCTGGGGCACAGTCTCCCCATAGGGGGCTTCAGCTGCAGCAAAGCCCTTGCTGCTCTCTGCAAAGCAGTTATGCTGTCCCATTGACGGGCCCATCTGCACCCTGCAGCTGTTGTGCTGCTTGAGGGCCATGATGCCTCAGGACCCTGTGCCCAGCACTGTGGGGCTGAGCCCCCACCCCACTGCAGCCTTGGCATGGGGGGGTTTGCAGCCATCTGGCAAGCCTGCCAGTGTGGGGCACCCCAAGGATGGCACCCCACATAAGGTGTGTTGCACTTTCCCTAGGGCAGACTAGAATGTTTCGTAACTGATATCATTTGAAGGATATTTGCTTACTTTGGGAATTTAACTAATTGAAAAGAAATGTCTCCCAGCACTGCAGAATCCCTGCGTGAGTCATCAGCAGGCTTCCCAGACCCACTCTGCAGCTCAGATTTCTGACTTAAATCCCAGAGCAGTTTTGGGGGATTTCTGAGGGACAGACACTAGAGCGTGAGTGACACATGCACCTCTCTGGGGGGTTTCCCCTGTGTTAGGGCAGCCCTGCGGGCTCCTCTGGGGCACAGCCACCTCCGAAGGGAGCAGGGGCAGGAACCAGGGGAGGTTTGAAGCACTTTAAACTCAGTTTAACTTCAAGCAATAAAATGTCTTAATCCCAATCCAGTAATTATGGAATACACCTCATGTGGTGATGTATACATATGCCTTATAGGCATATAATCCTATAATGCGGAGCTGCTGATAGTATGATCTACAAAGGAAGAAGAGAGAGAGCTCACAGATCCCCCTCTCGTACTCCTCTGTGCAGTGACACAACCAGGTCTTTCTTAAGTCCATTTATAACCCTAAATTTCCTGTATTTCATGTAATTACAATGCCCCATGTTGTAACTTAAATTGCTTACATGTTGGTACAATAGGAGGAGCTTTTGAAAGCATAGCCAAGTAATTTCATTTTGAGAAGCGCTGTGGAGGAGGCAAGGGTAGATGCATATAATTTGTCTCCTACTAGCTTTATGAGTGTTTCTCTCTCAGGAAAGGTAGCAATTCCATCCAGAAATAATTCCATTAGACATGAAATATCAGAGCTGTGAATCACTGGGCATTTCAGAGCATCACTTCACAGCAGGAGAGCATCTGAAAACTGCACCAGAGACAGGAGTTTAATTCTTATTGTAGCACTAGGGAGGAAAATGCAATCAAAAACAGCTATAGGAACTTGCAGTACAGCAGAACTATCTATTTTACTAGTTGCCTTCCTGGGAAAAGGAAACCAGGAGATTATAGTTTTTCTTCCAGCAATACTGTTGATTTGGTCAGGGTGGTAACTAGGATTCACAAGGCTGCAATTAAGGGCTGAGGAAAACCTGTTAAATAATCTCCTCTGGAAGACTGTATTGTAGTGACCGTGCCCACACTGCTTTTAGGTATCCATATAGCAGGATAATAAATGGTTCTGCCAAGGAAAAGCTTTTCTGATGTTCTGAGAGGGCAGTGAGACCAATCTGTATTAGACGTTTTTTAAAGGTGGAATGGATTCTGAATTGTGTGGGCAGTCAGCTGTCGCCAGTTTGAAGGTTTTATCTCTGACTACACCAGAAATTCACCCGTTCCTTGTTCCCATCTCTGCAGCTAGCATAACGCCACTGTTTCAACGCAGATGCTATGGAAGCTTCCTTCCCACAAAGCTGGTCCTGTGAGATCAGCACTACTCAGCCAGGGCAGTTGCTTCACCTGTAACTTTTAGGACTTGCCCCATTTTTGCAGTGGGATGAAGCTGTTTCCCGGTGCCCACTGCTAATGCTCAGGACCATGATGGGTTTTCTTACTCTTGCCCATTGCTGAGGTGGACAGGAGAAAGAGAACAAATCACGTTTATTCTGAACAGCATACATTGCAAGTGACAATAATCGTGGCCATGCTGATTCACCAGGCTAAGTTATAGACATGGGACCTTACCTTCAGGAGCAATAAATTTATAGAAATTGCACAGCCCTTAAGCATTCAGTATCTCTGAAAGCTAGCACATACTACCTGTCTCCAGATTACTGCTGCCTGTGTAAAACAGGTGTCAAAGGCTATTATAAAAAATAAAGAAGGCCCTTGTAGCTGGCAGCATGTCAGGGTTGTTATGCCAAAGTCTAGGCAGCTAAAAAAGGTAATCTGCAGAGTATTGGCCTTACATGGCTTAACTGGATTAGCCTTTACATCCTAAATGTCTGGACTGTCTCCAAAAGAGGTAGCAAGTGCCTTTCCTTGAAACAGTCCTCTTTGTCAAACAGTTGATGGAGAGCAGCTGTTCACAGAGATGCCTGGTTGTCTAATACCATGACGAAGATGGAAAATGTTTATTACAGTGGCTGTTTGCAGAAGCAAACATGGGACATGCTTAGCCACATGCTTGAGCACATGCTTAAACAGGAGGACAGGCTTAACCACAAAACCTGTGTAGGAGCTGGTGGCAGTTTCTTCAGCTGCAGTTGAAACACTCCAGTATCAAAACACTTTGCCAAATCATTTTTTTGTGACAGAGCTCAGTCTTTCTTTAGGAAATGTTTTACTTGTCTCTGAGTTTTTTCAGCAGGCTGCTGAAGAGAATATGTGTCCTTTAACCCAGGTGTTTACCTGGTGAGGGATCAGAGAGCTGAGGGCCTACAAACTTTGGGGATCTTCCTTCCCAAGCCTCTGAGTCTGTGGTTGACTGACACCCTGGGCTCTTGGTCTCACCATCCTGGAGCCACCTCCAGTGTTTGGCACTGTCCTGTAGACAGATCTTCTTTCTGTTTCTCAGAGAGTCTCAGCACAGCCAGAATTATCAAAATGATCTGTGAAATGGACTGATTGTTCATCCTCTGCCCATTTCCATCTCCCAGTCTCATAATCCCAATGCGTCTCTCAGCTTCCCTGGACCCAGAAGTGTAATATAGTGCAGAACAAAGGCCTCAAATGAGAGATTTTTTAAGGAAAAAAAACCCAACCAAAACACAATATATTGCTCCATTTATGTCATATATTGTCTATAACCACAAAAATAAGAGAGAAGTAATCCTACATTTATCTGAGATGGAAAATTTTGGAACAGAAAGAGAGCTGCCAGACATGTCTGGGCCTATAGAGAAATGTCTGCACAGCAAAGAGGTAGACGGCCAGTTTGGCAGAAGACCTTGCTAAAATCACGTGTGATGTATTTCCTGCATCTGCCTTGAATTGTCAGGAGGCCCTCACCATGTTCTTTGTAATTTCTCATCCTTTTTCTTCTTAAACTTCAGTCTCTGCATCAGTTTTGGTATTGTGATCTCAGGTGAAATCCAAGAGGGATTCTGGTCTCTGAATGTCATTTTGCATTCAGAGTGGTTAGTGGTCATCAGCAAGTGACAAGAGCCACCTCAACCGTTTATTTAAACATTCCTGTGCGCTAATGCACACGAAGTTATAAACAGTGTGATATATCATGTGTGTGCATAAGTGTAGGGAAAAAAGGACAGTCTTGAGAACTGTGCTGAGATGATGTATGTCCTTGCTAGAAATGTGTTGAATTCCTAAAGGCCTGGCAAAAATAAATAAGAGGGCAAAAATTCACTATTTCCCACCTGCCTCCTAGCAAATAAATCACAAAGGTTCTCCATGCCTCCCTTGAGATGCTTATTTGCTCTGCTCTCCCCCCATTCACAATGAAAGGGGCTATTCTTCCACTCAAACTGACCTTTGGCAAACATTTCCTTTTCAATTAAGATCTGAAATGTCCTTGTGGACTGCTGTTGCTGGAGACAGCGGGGAAGAGGCTCTCTGAAGCCACTCACACAAGAGTCAGGACAGCTAATAATTACCTGAATTCATAAGGCTAATTCCAGTCTAGACAAAGGCAGAGGGAAGTCATCTGGAGGTCTCCATCAGAGAACGATATGCTTGTCTTTCTGGAGTCCCTGGTCTCCCCATGCTGGCTATTTACTATGTACTATGAATATTTCTTTCATGGACTGAGCAATTACTGCATCTGAGCACTGGGCTTGCTGTCCTTATGTCATTATCAGGTTTATAACCCAGTGTGAGCCTCCCACGAATGAAGCTTTGACTGTGGCTTGACCTGGCTCACTGGAGTAAATGGAAAGTCTCCTGTGGACAGCAGGCTGGCCGTGGGTGTTTGGCACTGGGGAAGTTGTTGCCTGAGTGAAATAAAGAAAATTTATTAAAATCATACATCAAAAACTGGCTGCATGCAAACTTAAAGGTGAAGCCTAGAGTCACTTAATACAGTGTCTCAATAAAAAGGGCCAAGATAACTAGAAGAGGTAAAAGAAAAACACCAGATTAATGACTGCAGGAACTTCAGAGGATTGCATTGAGCATGTTCCCGTTCAGCCTAAGTTCTCCAGATTTTGCAAATTCTTCCTAAGTGGCCAATATTGCAGGCAAATTACTGACCGAAGACCAGCTATGTGATGTGCTGTGACACGCTTGGTTTTCACAGTACAATTATCTGGGCTTCGTGGCGCTGCTGCATCAAGTCAGCTGTATCAACAACGGTGTCACTGTTACAATGGTGAAAAGAATGTGTGAATGTGAAAAGAAACAATATCCTTCAAGACAAGGCTCTTGCCACCCAGCTAGAAATCTCTCATATGTTCATGTGCGAGGGTGAGATGGGTTGGACAGTGGCCCAGGGCTCACTTGTTTCTTGGTGGGGTGCACCTGTGCTATGTGCCATCACTTCTTTCCCAGCTACCAGTCTGTATCTTCCTTAGGTCCTAAGCCTCCTAACTGGCTTTGATGCTATCAGTTTTACACCCTTGCTGAAACCTTTTCTTGCTTTGGCAGTTCTGCCCTTTTTAACACCTCTTTCTCTGGTTATGCCTTCAACGCTTCTTGTCAACAGCTTTCTCTGTTCTTCTCCTTTCTTCCTTTGGAAAGAGAATCTCATAGTACATTTGCCATCTTCTCTACGTCCCAACTATGTACTCTTATGTGCTTGTAAGCACATAAGCCTGGAAGCCAGGTTATTATTATGAATTATTATATAAACTTCAATATCCTTTGCATCTTCCTCCCCTTCCCTTAGTCACCACCATCCTCTTTGAGCTCAGTGGTCTCTCATTGATGACTCTCCTTGTCTTTCAGGTCCAGTGTAAGGTGAAATGCCATAGCCTGAGTTACTTGCTGTGCACAACATGGTGTTCATAATAGTCCACTGTGATGGAAATTTATGAATCCTTCTTCCTCTTGGCCTTCCTAGCATCAAAACCACTTCAACCTAATGCATGTGCAGTGATAAAACGATTTCCTTTCCTGTTTTATCCCCTTCTGCTGCTGTCTTGCTTATAATTCCATCAAGCACAAATACTCTCTCATCCCTTTCCAGGTTTCTATCTGTTTATTTACTTTAATGCCATGTTGATTTGCGTCCTCTGCTATGCCAGAAATTCTAGCCTCATTTGCCTGGATATCTAGTTTTCCACTGAGTACATGCATGCTGTCTGCCGTCGTGGAAGGAAGACCCTTCTGATACGAGCCTTCAAAATCTGCATCTGAACATTTTCCTAGGCATTTTTATTGCACTGCCTACAGAGCGGTGCCAATTAAGCATGATTGTGCAGGCAGCCAAGGAAATAAAAAGGCCTGCTCTGTGTGGGTTTTTCTGTCCCCACATTTACACGTTTGAGACTGAACTATTCATAGATATTGCGTGATCTGCTTAAGCAGCACCAAAGTACGGGAGGAGGAGGCAGTGTGAGTAGGTGCATAAAGAGCTGCACTGTGACTTAGGAGCCTGGCTTTGGTGCCAGCTCTGCCACTGCTTTGGCTTGCTCTGAAAAGTCACCTGCTTGGGCCTCAGACTGCCCATCTTTGAAACAGGATTATTTTCGCTTACCCTGTTTTACCAAGTGCTTCGAGATTAAGTGATAAAATATGCTATGTGATAACCATACAGCATTGTTTTTCCTGCCCCATTCTTCCTCATTGTGTGTCACACCAGCTGGTTTCATCTGCTGCTAAATTAGACCACGGGCATCTGAAGGAATCTTGCATTTTTCACACTATGATGGCAGAGGCATTGTGGTGCTCCCCAACTTTCAGGTACTAATGCAGCACAAACAACAATTATATTAAAAGCATGTCTCCTGGAGCTATGGGCAGTGATACAAAGGGGAATGATGTGTCTGCACTATATAATGGGGATCTGAAGCAATTTCTTGTGACATTTTATAGTCTGACGGTTGCCTGAAAGAGCCATATGGGATGTAAATTGCATGTGTTGCTGCCATATGCTTGGGGAAGCAAGATCCATTTGTTCTTTTAGAACAGAGAAGACTGCTGAATTGAAACCAGAAGTAAGATACACATCATATTCATCCCGGCTTGTGTTAGGGCTGTAGCAGTTCTTTATTCTTTTGCTTTTGAGCATTGCATAAAGCTGTATTTGGGGTAGCTGAGCTTCTATCACAGGGAACTTGTATATTATTTTTGAAGGGATTTATGACATCCTGGTTGAAAACTGTATTTTCACTCCATGGAAAAAAAATATGAACTCCCCCATATAACACAGGAAGCCAAATTTAGGCATAAGCCTGGCTCCATGAATTTCCTGACTCCATGAGTATTCCAGTCACTTATATGAGGGCTGAATTTGGCCTGGGATGCACATTAGTACACTGGATTGCTATTTGAAATCTAAGAAGTTTCTGTTTAATCTTTTCAAGATTGTTGTTCTTCTCTAGTAATTCAGAGGAAAGGCAGATAGTATGGGTAGGGAGTGTTGTCTGAGTTTTCTCTATTCTCTCCTTCTCTCTTCTGACACCTTGTATTTTTTTGGGATTCTTGTTCCTTACTTGAGACATGTAACAGTTTTACAGCTATGTATATGTACAACAAATAGCAACTGGGGAGGCACGGAAACTGTCAGGCTGAACATCTTCATTAGTAAAAAGCACAAGATGCTGATCTTACCTGACCCCTGCTGTAATTCTAAAAACAAGGCAATTCTTCCTTAAGCAAATTGTGTTCTGAAATGAGCAGCACAATAGACTCTTAACAATATCTATAATTTCCTAATAGCATCTTTCTCACTTTGTTTTTTTTTTTTTTTCCTTTGGCCCTGAGCCTCTAAGAATCGTGAAGCAGAAACAGCATGATCCTGAGAGGATATTTTCCCTCAGGAAAAAAAAAAATGCCAGGCTGTTAGACTTTAAATTTTTGCAAGATCAAGGTACTGGATTAAAAGGAAATGGTTTTGCTTTTAAAATACCTGTTGTTCGAGTGTCATTAAAGGTTAGCGGGGTTTTCAGCCACTCAGCAGCTGCAACAAACGGCTCTCACCTGACTTCAGACATCTACACTACTGGTACTCAGGTGCAAGTTGGCCATGTGGTCTCACCTTGTAGGCGCTTCTGAGACAGACTCATTTCATCCTGATGTGGATCTCCAAAGCACTCCAGAGGTAGCATATCTTATATCCAGCTGTTGCTTTCTCCTAGGCATAAATAGGGTTTACGAGACCACCCCAGATATGGACATCTCCAGTGAGAGTCCCTCTTATTGTGTTTCATTTTGGGCTCCTGAAGTTAATGGCTGCTTTGAAAACCTGTGCAAATGAGTTTCCTTGAATCAAAAAGAGTTTACAACCCAGCCCTGAGTAATGGTTAAGACAACTCATTTTTTACACTGGTCACATCACTGTCTCTGACTCTCTCTACCGTGTCCCTATCTATTTCATTACTTATTTTTTGATAATATGAACAAATGAACACTTCTACTGTGAACATTTGAAAGAGCCACTCACCGTCTTTCATTTACATACTGATAAAAGTTATAAACCATGAAATAGCCTAGTCTTATATCATCCGTGTTTCCACCTTCCTGCAGGGATTTGAATATGTCTCCCATGAATAAATTTTAGGCAGTTTACCCACCTCTAGGCAAGGGTAAAATATTCCTGCTTGTTCTCTAACCTACATACGGACCGCCAACAGAGAGCATTACACTCACTGGAGCATTTAAGAGAGACAAAAGAGAAAGCAAGCCAGGACTACAAAAAAGTCCCTGGAAAAGAAAAAGAAGAAAAACAACCAATAAATTAGAAAAGGCAAGTAGAGCAGGTTAAAAGGGAATTTGCCAGGGATGCTGCCGAATGGAGCTTTTGTAGCACTTGGATGCTGTGGTACAGAGCAGAGACCCCAGGCCATGTCATGTGCTGTGCCCCTTCAGTCCTGTTTCCGAGGCACCATCAGCATCACTGTCCGACTCACAACTGCACCAAAAATAGGGGCAGTCAGAAGCCGGCATCCCATCCTCTGGAAAACTCCAGGGCTTCAAAATTTGGTTTCATTCTGAATCATAAATAAAAGTGACTGCCGTGGATTTTTACATGGAGGCAAATGTTCAAACAGTAAGGACAAGATGTTTCCTTTGGACTTACTCAATTAAACTTAATTTTCCATTTATGTAAAATAGCAGTGTAACATAAAAGCTGTAACAAAAAGATAAGGACAGAAAATCTCAGCATCATCTGCAAATATTTTAACGAAAGCCATATGTACCAGTAAAAAAAATCAGTTTTGTCAAACTAGCATTTTCCACTGGAAAAAAAAATCCCTCTAAGAAACGTTTGCCTTGTGTTTCCAATACATTCACCTGGTAGTTAAAATTAGACATGAACCAGTCAAAAATATACATTTGTCATGCTCCTTCTTCGATTTCCTTTCTGGAAGAAAGAAGGTCATCTAGTGATTTATGGGGGCCTGTGAAGACCAATAGACTTTTTTTCCAATGGAGACCAGCTTGCAGATTTTTCATCTCTGTGTTATATCAGGATTTAAGCTTCAGGGACAAAAAGAAAGCTGGTAGGAGAGTAAGCGGGGGGGACCACTGTGCTGGATGGTCACAGATGAGTGACGGTTGAACTCAGTATTTAAAACCAGGCCAAGCTGAACTTCAAGCATTTGTATGACATCCTCACTTGTTGTTATCCTTGTATCAGTATGTTGTGGGACACAGGAGCGGGAGGAGAGGAGGAGGAGAGGAGGAGGAGACGGAGCAGGGCAGGCATCGGTTGCATTCACACCTGAAAGAAGCAACACCGTATGCACCAAGCAAGTAAATGCCACATCACTCAGGAAAGTAAACATTCCTCTGTCCCTCTATCAGTCATTTGTCCTCTCTTCCATGGTCTCTTTAGAAATAGGTTAATATAGTAGAATAATGTACATGCCTGTGCATTTATGAAACTCTAATAACTTGCTTAGACCAGAAAATGAGCTTGTGCACTGTTTGATAATCCAGCAATTACTAATCATCCTGTTAGTTTCCTTTGGGAAGAAACAATGATTACAGGAAAGTCCCACCACACTACATTAACAAAGCATTTGAAATATTTTTACAAAGTAGACAATATTTTAAAAGTAGTGCTGTAAATATATCCCTGGGCAAGGAGATTCAAAGAAAGACTTAATTTAGGGAACATCACCTTTGATTAAAAATATATGTTCCCCAGAACAGCTGGAGCCATGTGCCTAGATAAATCAGATGCTGCTCTCAACTTTTATGGGTTGCTAAACGCATGAAATATATGGTATGTCTAGGATTTGTTGGCTGCATTCTTGTGCTATGAACACAGATATTGTAGTTTGTTAACAAAGAAAAACAATGGACCCAGCAGGCTGCGGCAAAGCTGTATCTTCTTTTCTCATTCTAACTGATCAGAGCTGAGAGAAAACTGCTCTGGCGAAACCTCTGGAGCCTTCTAATTTCTCCCTTATTAGGCATGAGCTGAAAAGAGCCTGAGTCTCCTATTGTCTCTTTTACATCTAGAAAGGAAAGTGAAGGAAATATCACCAAGCTTTTTAAAGATAGAGTAGAAGATTCACTAGCTATGACAAAGGCCTGCAAAGAATAATGGATTTTTAGGAACATTGCCTCAAGAGGTAGTCTTAGGGACCACTAAGTCTCTCATGTCTCTAGCATCTCCAGATTTATGAGAAATGCATCTTATTTTCTGAACATTTGCCAACTTATTTAAAGGGGGAAAAAAATCACTTATCTTTAAGATGATCAATAAGTTGCAAAAGCAACAGAAGAGGAAATGTATTGTATTATCTTTCCTCCTTCCTTACCTCCCGTGCAGAATAGAGCATCTCTACAAAAAGTTCTCAGAAACTGTTGCATCTGAAGACTTTCGGCCAAGGAACCATAGGGACGTGATCCATATCATCCAGTGGTGAAATGAGTGCTGGAGTTACAGATGATCAAGGATGAGGATGATGTAAGCAAAAAATACAGGCATAAAAGAATAAATACAGGAGGCAGGTCTCAAAATACATATGAGACATCGAAAACGTGTAACAAGGAGGCACCAGAAAAGACCGACAAAATGCTTTGATGATTTGCAAGGTAAGGTGAGTTCACAGAAAGCTGCACTTCCAAGTATCACTCAAAAAGATGAGATGTAAATGGTCTGCCCAGTTCACATCTTGTTTCACTTCCCTGAAGCTTGTTTTGCGGGTGTGGTGGCTGCAGAGGTAAGGGGCAGACTAGTGTACTTAAGGGACTTTGCTGATTGCCAGTGAGATGCACAGTGTTTTCTTACAGAGATCTTGCATTTTCTCCTTCTGTTGTTCTGCTTAGTCTCTGTTACTATTCCTGTTAGAGTTGTTCTTCTGCTAATCTGTAAACTGCTTTGAAATTTTTCCAGTTGAATTATCAGCCAAAATTTGAAGTGTTGCTTTTGTTGGCAGCTAGGAGGGAAATCACAACATTGCATTATACAAAAGCATTTAGCCTTCTATTCTCACTCCCTCTTAGACACCCCCCCCCTTTTTTTTTTTTTGGCCTGGAGAGAAAGCAATGGAAAATATGTTTTTATCACTTATTGGGACAATATCTCCATTGTGAAATCTCCAGGAGATATTCTATCTAGTTTGTTATTTCAATTCTGAACTTTCAGACTAATTCTCTTACGAATTCCTCTAACTTAGCCTCAGGAGGAAGGGAATTGTTCTGAAAGTTTTTCAAAAGCCATATTACTCAGTTGAACTATTATGCATGTTTAAAAAGATATTTCTTTCTTTCCCCCTCTTCCCCCAGTTTTACTTCAGCAGTGACAACTATGTGGCCTTTTGCTATGTGGAAATGTGCAGTTTCCTTGTGACTGATGTAATGGAAAGTACCACAGGTGAGCTCCAACGCACCTGCAGTGAGAACCTGCCTTCACTTTTGTGCCAAACACAGAAAATTCCACATTAAACGAATTGATATTTGGAAAACAAACAATATTGCTTGGACCAGTTAAGATTTACATTACAAATGGTTTTGAAAGCAGTGTGGATTAAATGAGAGAAAAATCATTCAGTTATGGAAATGAGCTATCCATTTGGTAGCTTGGGTTGATGTCAGTAGCATAATTAAAGTTTCCAGAGAACCTTCTGGTGCTAATGGCACTGTGTAGGGTAAATGTGGACCTGCCTGCTCTTGTGGGGGGCCAAGAAGCAAGGTGTACTACATGCAGGAAACAGCCTAAAGAAGATAAATCCATACACCTATATTCACACTGTTTCTTTCTCTCACCCACTAGACCCCACTTTCGCAAACCAACACGCATATTACACATTGCACGTTGACTTATGCCGGTAGCTGAGAAAAGCAAGCAGTTCAGAAGGTTGAGAAGTGGTGTATTTTTTCCACCTACCGGAACAAAGATGTTTAGGAAACACTATAACAATCCATGCTAACAATAGCAAAGAGTACTGACTATAGACTGCATCCTCCGAAGAAAAAGCAGGGCAAGGGGTGTGTTTTGAAGCATGTGTAGAAGGGAAGAAGAAGAGCATTTTGTAAGCCAGTTCATTTCTGTATTGTGGTCATCACAGAAAGAATATTTTCCCCAAACTCTCAGAAACCAGGAAAGGGGAGATCTCCATATTCTTCCCACAGTTCCTTCTTCTAGGCTGGAATGAAAGCAACATTTTAGATGTTTCTGAGGATGAGCTGTGCACAGTTGTTCTCGTGCGGGTGCAGCGATGGCAGCAAAAAGCCTGAAGCAGATGGCGGGCGTGTGGGTGGGGAGTGGATTGCTGAGATTCCAGGAGGAACAAAGGCAGAATTGCTGGTTATTGGGAGAACTGCAGATACACACAGGCACGGCTTCGCACGTGTTTAGCCACCCTTTGCTGCACAAGCCTATGGGACATGAACACTCTTGAGGGGTATCAGCTAGTGGGAAGAATGTGGTGGAACAATAATGCTCTGGTATGATTAATAAGAGTATTGTGAGAGTTGCTGCTTATACCCAGTTATTCTTCTCCCTTGTTTTATGAATCATCTGATGCACCATAAACTCAGAACAGATTGCAGAGGAGTATGAAGTACTCACGAGTGGGTACTGCTAAAGTAGCATAGGCCGTGCTGGAACCGTGGTGAGCCCTGCAGACCTGCTCTCCTCTTCTTTCAGTTAGAAGGGCAGGCTCAGTGTGTCACTGCTCTTCTCTGTCCAGCTCATGCAGGCTTGTGGAATTTGGGGTGAGGAGGCAGGAGGTTGGTGCATATCCAAGTTTTGACTCAACCCCGGGTCTGGAAGCAGCGAGAAGACACACACAGATTCAGAAGCTGGGAAATACCCCTAGGTCCCACTGTAAAAACATGGATCTGGACCTGAAATTAGTAGACAGATAGATGAACCAGTAATTCAGGCAGTTTTTTGAAAGACTTCCCCAGCACTCCCAGTAGTCTACTTTTCCACCAGTACCTTCATTAGAAACCTGTATCTCAAATCATCTTGGGATGCTCTACAGAGCCTGCTGGAGAAAGATGCATTTGAGGCAAAAGAGTGGCATTCATCCAGTCCAACAAGAGAGAGAGGAAATCACATCACCTTTTGTTTTTCCATGCCTATTGTCAACATGTTTGTGCATCAGCATAAAAACATAGAAATCAGAAAGAGAACAGGAGTTGTGTTAGAGGTAATGTTTTGGTAGAACAGCTGGTGAGGAGAAAGAACTGAGGACCTAATCCTACTTTATATCCTCTTCTGTCTGTCCTCAATGTCTAAAATATCCCATGTGGAGTCCTAGGCCATGCCATTGTTGTCTTCTGTCACCAGAGGCAGCTGAAGATGCTTAGACACAAAGATCCAAAGAGATCACAACTTCGCGTACAATATTCGTTATTGTGTGCACACACTCATGCTCAGAGATCTGCCTCTGTGAAAATAATACTCGAAGCATTTGTGAAGGAGATTATACCTGGCACACATTGGCTTGCAGTGACGTGAGGCCACTCACAGCAGGATCTGTGCTGCAGGGCATTGGCCTTGCAGGGCAGTGGGCTCAGGGTGGGCCGTCCCCACACTGAAGCCCAGCATCACATTCTGCAACATGAAATGTCTTTTTTTCTAACTTGCAGCACTTTTGCTAAAGGAACTCCCACTTAATCCCATAAACTCCTAACGCCAGGAATTTGTCTGTCAACAGGTATTTGAGGAGGCATGTCTGTATCCCCACAGGCACGCTGTTTCTCATGGTGCTATTTCAGAAGATCCAGGGATATAGACAATATACAGAATATTATTTCAGGAATATCAACAGCACCAGGGCCAAGAGGTCTCCTGAAACCACTTAGAAGAAAATAAAGGCAATCACTCATTTTCTCTTAGTGGTCATATCTAGTTTATGCAACTTGTCATGGTCACTATTATTTTTATCTTCCCATCCTCTCCCTGTAGCAGATGGTTCATCTTGTGTTAATTTTGTCCATCTGATTTATGTGATACAGAATGTATCTAGCTGTGCTTTGCAGTGCATGCATCTGGCATTACCTAACTTTCAAGTGCTTGACTATGCAACTTAAACAAATACAGCTTGTGTATAGGAAGATTTGTAATATATTTGTATTGCTATATTTATATTAACAATGTATCATTAAATATTGGAAGAAAGGAATTTGAAATGCAAAATTAATGGAGAGATGGATATAAAAAATTATAATGCTGTAAAATCTAGAAAATTGCAACATATTCACCAGATAACTGAATTAGGTGTTGCTAGAATAGCTGTCTACGTGTGAGCCACTTACCTGTCCTGCCACTCCAGTCAATGGGGTCTACAGGGCTTCCCTAAAACAGCCACATTTGGTGCATTCACAGCTCTCCATGTTCTACCGAATAGTACTGACTGGCTCTCCAGTGACAGTAATAGGAGCTGAGACACCTATTCCACCTGCAGATACCCGTACTGCAGACAACTATATTTAGGTGTCTGAAAGTGAAGATGAAGGAGAGGGTTTGAATCTGTTCTCTAATCGTAGATATCTAGTGCTGTATTCAATACTCTAGGGAATCCCATTTACTCTCCAGCCACCTCTCCAGAGGATTGTGGATCTCCTGTTTTTACTTCAGCCCCAAAGAAGTTTGCAGGAAAGAGGAGGACATGTGAAATAGCACAGGACAGTTATGTTTGGACAACTGAACTGAGCGCCCAAGGTGCCTCCAAGCTGGGCAATGGACATATTCAGGACTGCTGTGCTCGGTTTGCTCCTTATCTACTTTTGGGAGATAGGGGGTGTCTGCAGCATGTGTGGGGACTGAGGACCTGACGGGAGGAGTGGGAACACTGGTTTTTGACATAGTGCCCCAGAAGAGAAGGTGCTCTGCTACTTTTTACTGGGCTTAGAAAAATGTATTATATGATTGTACAAAGAGAGGGAAGGTCCCTGGCCCGTTTCTCTTCTCATCACTGATCACTTCAGCAGAACTACAGTATAGGGGCATCCCAAGAGGAGTGAGATAAGCAGTTTTGCTGAAGCCACAGCACATCCTCAGAAAGCTGATGCTGGCAAGGAAGCAAGTTTTTCCCAAAGATGAAAAGTAAGGGTGATTTTGGGAGGATAATATACTTTTTCACAACTCATCAGCCAAAACCTAACAAGAATTCTGCTTTTACAGCCAAAAGGCTTTGCTGCTGCTGAAAATCCAGCCCCCCTCAAAAGACGGAAATATGAAAGTTTCTCATGAAATGTCATGATGGTCTTCTTTAATGGAAACCACTAAGCCACGTAAAATGACAGGGCCCTTAGCTGCTCCTCTTGAAGTAATCTGTAAGTGGTATAGGCTTTTAAGAGAGGATAATGAGGAGAGAGTTGCTTATCACAGACACGATGCCGTGACAGGCATGACAGGCAGATCATCCTGGAACTTGTGAGTACTGCTGTGCCAAGCCCCTGCATTAGCTGGTGTGATGCACACTGGCTCTGGAATGCAAAATCAGCTGCTCTGACAGGAACTGCAACTCTGTGAGCTACTTTCAGAAGACATTAATGAGGTTTTGCTTTGGGATTATCAGTACAATATGGAAAGCTCAAGATGGATAGAAGGGACAATTGCTCTCTAGAGAAAATACAACCACATTTACATAAAAGTTCAGGTCTACCAAGAGCTGAAAAATTGGTTAAAAATTAATTTAAATGGGGCATCACCTGACTTGATGCAAATCTGGTCCGGTGCTGAATTAGAAGTTTTGTGTAGGGACAGCGCTTCTCAGCCATGCTACAGGCAGGCTGCCTATAACACCGCAGAGTTTGATGTTCTGTCACGTGTCTTCCTGGCTGATGAAGACCTTGTGCCGTGTTCCCAAAATGTGCCCATCTGACAGGTGGTCCTTTCCGTGACTGTGTCATCTGGAAACATATCCTGATACACAGTCATGCTTGTATCCTGTTTTACCGTAGGTGACACGCTCACCTAGTTATGTGAAGTCTGGAGATGTGACTTCAGAGAGATGTCATGCCCTCTCTATTAATGGCATACTTGGCCACACGTCACCACAGTGCCTGAAAGCCTCTGTGACTACTTCAAAACAGGGATGTTACTACATGGGTTTTGATTCCTCCTGGGCTGCTAGGATGTTATCCTATCTTCCTGCAACCAGAGGTTTTGTGTTTTCCTATGTTGCTTCCAAAACGCTGTGTTTAAGAGCTACTAATGATAGTTTTTGGTACTCTTGTGGCTGGGCATTTGCAGCTGCAGCGGTGGCAGAGCAGCCCGAGTCAGAGGGCACATCCTCCAAGCTGCGCCAGCACACCAGGTACGAATAGCTTTATTTCTCTTTACATGTAACCTCTGCACACTCAGGGCTGGAAAACACTTCAAAGGTGTCTGGGAAGTGAGCTGAACAGTGTGCCCTGGCTGAAACGACCCATGAATCTGTCTCTGCACGATGCTGAACCCAAGCTGAGGCCGAGGTCAAATAATGAATGAGCCTGCTCAGGCATCGGGATGAGGATCGATATCTGTGCTTGCATTACCTGCTCCTGTGAGTTCTTTCTCCAGGCTCAGACAATGTCCAAATGTCCTAGGTCAAATTTTTATATAGTCTCATCTGAAATCACATCAGCTTTCCTGATGGGCATTATTCTGGTTTATATCCTGAAGCAACAGCCACTATGCATTTCTGCCTGTGTTGTAATTAATTCATGTCTGACTCCTCAGGAAGTCTATGGGAAAGTCCCTCATGTTGCCTCTATTTCTACTTCTCAGCTGCCAAGTTGCAAACTTTGGAAGATGAGGCCACGTTGTAATGGAGCAACTTCTTATACTGCCTATTAGCAAAAGGTCACTGTGGCTCCTGAATAAAATTATTGTAGTGCTATAAGAAATTCAATAACCTTAGTCATAAAATATGAATGGGTTAAAAATCCACAGTTCTTTGTTTAAATATTGTGTTTTGGGCAGAGCACAGAGCTGCCCAAAGTGTGCTATTACAATACAGTTAGGCAGAATATTATATACTAATGGAAAACCATAACAGCAATAGCAGAAGAGCTCTGGTATGGAGCGAAATCAAACCATGTATTTTGCAACAGCTCAAATGCACCCTGACTCTAACTGATTACTAAATTACTGCTGTAGCTGCTGCATGGACATGCTGGGAATATACAAAGAGTCGTTCTGTTATTCAACCTCTTTCCACTGCAGAATGACAGTTTGGCATTTTTCAGTCTCCTTCCTCTCTGTTCAGATGTGCTTAATTATACAGACACATTTCATTATTTATGTTACTGTAGCACAATTCATACCCCAATACTCAACGCGGTAACTGTCACACCAAGAAAAAACAAGATGTCACTGAAGACACCACCTTCTGAATAGGTTATCTTTTCCTTTTCCAATGGAAAATCCTTTTGCACAGTTTCGTCCTCCTAGCAAGATGCAAGCTTTGCTTTTTCAAGATGTTTATTTTCTGTAGCTACTGGGTACAGTATACAACTACTTCTGTATCCTATGTGGTTCCCGCCCTTTACACGCATTTCTCCTTGCAAGCATAGAGCCACATTGTCTGCCGCGAGTTCTCCATGGTTTTACTCCTAAACTGCCACTATTCATCCGTTATGAGGGTCTCACACCTCCCATCCCTTGATAATACATGTGGATATGCAATATTACATGGCAGCATTTCCTGGCTTTGGGCTCCCACTCACAACTGCCTCAATGAGTTTCTAAACATCATCTTTCCTTGTGCGTAGGCTTGCCCCTTTCTGCAGCCGACTCCTTTTTGCTTGCTGGTCTCTTAGCAGGATCCTTGCTTGCTGACCTCTGGTCCTCACCCTTAGCATGCAATGATCCTTCTTCAGACACACTCGTCCCCAGCACAACCACTCAAGCTTAACGAGACACACAACTGTGCCTATACATGTACACACAAACCCATGTCCGATTCCATCAACAGTTCAGTCAGCAGTGTCCTCACTGCCAAGTCCAATCTGCTCCAGCGCGAGCTTCCATGTGCACATCCATGAGCTGTTGTCATTGCACAAGAAATTACCTCCCACTCAGTCCAGCCCCTATTAAGTCTTAAACACAGTATCACAGTATCACAGAATGCTAGGGATTGGAAGTGACCTCAAAAGATCATCTAGTCCAATCCCCCCACTGGAGCAGGAACACCTAGATGAGGTTACACAGGAAGGTGTCCAGGTGGGTTTTGAATGTCTCCAGAGAAGGAGACTCCACAACCTCCCTGGGCAGCCTGTTCCAGTGCTCTGGCACCCTCACCGAGAAGAAGTTTCTTCTCATATTTAAGTGGAACCTCTTGTGTTCCAGCTTGAACCCATTACCCCT
>VWYH01007997.1:1278640-1303114 GCA_013399365.1 Pampusana beccarii | reverse complement strand
ACAGGGCTCCTCAGGACTTCCTCTGGCAGAGTAGACAAAGAAGGCATTCAGTAGTTCTGCCTTCTCTGTATCTTCTGTCACCAGGGCACCCACCCCATTCATCAGTGGGCCAACATTGCCTCTGGTGTTAGTTTTATCTGCCATGTATTTGAAAAAGGTCTTCCTGTTGTCCTTGACCCCTCTTGCCAGGCTTAACTCTAAGGAGGCCTTAGCTTTCCTAGTTGCCTCCCTATATCCTCTGACAAAAGCCTTATATTCTTCCCAAGCGGTCAGCCCCTCCTTCTATGATCTGTGTACACTCTCCTCTTCCACTTGAGCTTGCCTAGCAGTTCCCTGTTTAGCCACACAGGTCTCTTGGCTCCCTTCCTTGACTTCCTACGTGTCGGGATGCTCTGATCTTGAGCTTGGTAGAAGTAGTCCCTGAATGCTAACCAGCTACCTTGGGCTCCTTTACCTTCAAACAGCTTTGCCCACGGGATTTCCCCTAAATCTCCTTTAATCTCCTTTAACACAGGAGAAAGCTCATGTCTCTCCCCAGAGGCTCCATTTCAATATCCCTTTGTATCCAAGAGGTTTGAATCCACTAACCTTACCAAGAAAAAGCTGCATAAAGAGTATTTCAAACCAGTATCACCCACCTGTTACAGGCTTTCCCTCTCCCCAGCCTTGCCATTCTCAGCGCCACACCTTTGTGGAGAGAAGAAACCCCTATCCAGGCATTTTGGTTTTTCTGGGGCAAAAAATACCGTACAACTCCCATTATTTTTTTTTTTTCCGGAAAAATGACTGACTTTTGGCTTTGTGCATGAATCAAGACAGGGTCAAAGTGATGGTCATTGATCTTGGTCTGCCTCTCTGGCCTCCTCTTCAAGGACTAGGCCAGAAGAACCGGTTGATGGCTCTGTATTGCTTCGTAACTTACTACATTTGTGTTTTCTTCCTACTGCTCCTCTGGAAAAAGATGCTGCCTGAGGCAACGAAGGCTTTATACCATCCTGAATCACACCTCACATGAGGAAGGGTGATCTCAAGAGCAACAGTTATGTTAGGAGACAGTTTGAAAAGTCTCCTGGTCCCCTCTCCACTCCAGTGTAAACATACCAGTCTCCTCTTCCCTAGGTTCACTTCCGGCAGTTTTGCTATTTGTGAAGCAGAGGATGGTCACTGAGTTTTTTAGATTTTATCTGGTACTCCCTGAACAGAGTTACTAGCAGTGCACAGATTTGAGAATTACGGGCATTTCTTGAGTTAGTCTCTGTAGACTCACCAAAACTGTCTGTAGAAGAGAAATACCCAGTAATGTTGATCTTACCTGGTAACAAATATGAGTGGCTGAGCATACAGCTCTCATCCATTTCCTTAAATCCTCACTATGGCTTTCGGTGTTTTTTTGGTTTTTTGGTTTTTTTTTTTTTTTTTTTGTTTTTTTTTTTTTTGGTAGCTGGCTACAAATATTCAGTTCTTCTTCTCCATGACTGCTGCAGACACAGGGAAGGAGGTCCTGCTGAATTCTCCACAGAGCAAGAGTCAATATTCTCCACAGCATGAAAACAACTCGGCATACAGCAGAGAGAAGAGGCATAATAATGACAATAATCTACTCAATGAGCAAATGCATCTTCCTCAGTGGTGGTCCCCACAACACAGGCACTGATTTTTCTCAGTGTTCCTGAGGGGGCAAGTCAGCACAAAATGGGTGAATTGCAGCTCTGTGCCTCTTTCCACCATCACACACACACGATCCATACCACGAGTCAGTAAAGACAGCCAGAGTCCAAGCAACACCCGTTCAGCCGAACCATGACTGATTCATATCTGATGACATAGAAACTCTTTATCTGGGCCATGCATATAGAATTCAGCCAAACACTCAATGATTTTTCAGTCATAAATCATTGAAAATAAAGAATTTATTTTCCTCTAGTCTAAAACTTGAAAAGATATGAACAAATTAGCACAACATCAGAAGACCAAAATTAAATTAGTTTTGAAAATAAGATTTGGGACAGGCTAATCTTAAGACCAGTTTCCAGGTGGGCAGAACCTCCAGGTAGGTTCAGTGTAGCAACATGTGGGTAAACCACACCATTTAACACTAAGAAAGGAACAGAGGTGACCGGGAAGAAAGAAGATGCACTAGTGGGTGCAAACATTTATTTGTTTTCTAGGTATCTGGAGAGTCTGCTGTCTCCGTAGCAGCCAGCTTCAGGCCATATATACTTTTTGCCATTAATACATGCTGAAAGAAATAGGGATGTTTTCTCTAAAGACTAAGAATCAAGAGCTAAAAAAAGTCCATAGAGTCAAACAATTCTGAATATTCAATAAGTAACTTACACTTAGTACTTGCACAATACCTTAATTTCCAGAGCGGTGTGTCAGCAGTAATTAATAGTCATCATAACAGTTGAAACAGTGTATAAATATTATCCATGGTCTATAAATATGAGAAAAAGAGGAGGGACAATAAATGAAATGCCCAAGGCTACTGAGGAGTTACGAGGAGAAACAAGATGAGAAAGTGTGTATCTGTGGACATCTTCATCCACTGGTCAGCAGAATGGATTGTTCTTCACACCACTGAAAGTGAGCGCAGACTCGTCAGTGCAGAATGGGGGAGCATTACACATACTGGCTGCAGGAGCGGTAGGCAATGACACATCAGGTTCTTTGTCTCCTGGTCCCAGATTCAGGTAACAACATCACCCATCTGCAAAGGAAGTATGGTTCAGTTACCAGAAACTCAGGGCAGAACTGGAATCAATTAACTCTACATTAAAACTGGAAAGAAAAAAAATCTATGTTAAACATTAATACTGGGAAATAATTTAACTATTGCACAACAGCAGAACATGGTGCGAAAGGACTTTGTACACATGGGCGAGTTTGTGCACATAAAGTAAAATCCATGCCACACTGAAGTCAGTAGGATCAAGGCTTTACTTGAATGGCTTTAGTGGGTTTAGTAACTTGTTCATAGGTTCTTGGTCTGAAGACTGTATAGGACACTATATGGCTCATCACACTCATTATTAAACAACAGGGACAAGGAGAGGAATGGAGGACTTGCATTTCCTAGGATAGTTAGTAATAATAAAATATTTCCATTGCCCTGCAAAGAGGTGACATGGGTGCTTAACTAGTCATCCCTGCTAATCCATGTTTTTCCTTCAACGCTGCTCTCAGAACTGTTATGGCAATATTTGTACTCTGCCATAATCACTTCTCTATAAGTAAAAAATGCTTATACAAGCAGACAGCACAGCAGGTAGATGTAACTGTGAGCTTCTCTTCTTCATGTGCACTCCCAATATTTTGTTTTCAGAGGCTGGCTGCAGGGCATCTCTGGCAGATTTCTGCTCTCACGTGAACATGCTGGGGACTCCAACCCCCAAAGCTGAGAGCTGTGCAGACAGAGCCTGGCCATAATTGGGCTTTCTAATTTTACATCTGCGCTGCATTACCACTAGTCGAATTCTTCAGGGCACCGAAATCGATCTCAGCAGAAAAACTGCACCCACAGATGCTGTCTGTGTGACCCTGTTTAAATTGGAGCACTGCAGAAAAGACAAACTATTGTCACTGCTTTTATTTTGGGCTCTACAACAGATATTTTCCAGCCTGGTGTGTTGATAGGAGTGAGAAGAAGAATAATCCTTGACTGTCTTAGCCGTGTCAGCAGAAGCCTCTGATACAGATCCAGCTATATTGGCAAGAATTCATGTTTGCTGGGATAGTTTGGTTTGCTCATAAAATAAGACTTTGGCTTCTTTAGGAGCACCTATCAGTGTACCTATATTACTACAGGGTGATTCAAAAAGATAGACCCAATTTCAATTCCAATTTCCTTGAAATTTGGTCCATCTTTTTGAAACACCCTGCATATAAGTCCTTCTAGCATCAGAGCAGCTTACAACTTCCACACATAAACTCTGAGAAACTTGAGCTACTGCTTTAACATGTCACCAGATTCAGCTGTTGCTTACTTCCAGTTGCAAAGGTTATCGACCCCTTAACAATGTGGGGAGAAGAAAACGTCACCTGTTCCTTGGTTGCTCCAAATTATGGTCCACAGCACTTGTTGAAGGCCTCAATGTGTGTGAGCAGATGCAGTTGGGCGCACGTCCCCTTCTGCTGACTCTTACAAGGTCATGACTTTGAACACAGGGACAGAGTGGGCAGCTAGAAGCAATAACATCTTAAACTGCTACAGCAAGGGTTACCCTCTGGCAAAGCCCCTTGTCACGAAATGGTGTAAACTGAATTGAGAGATATGTGTTTATAATGAGATATCAGCTGCTAAAACTCCAAGAAATAGGGGGAATATGGGGAAAATTTCATCTGAGTGCCAGCATTGCCCCAGGATTTCTGCCTCTGAAATCAGGATCCAACCCTAGTGCTTTCACTTTTGACTCAGTCTCCAGCAAGAGAGGAGTGATGTTTTTCAAGCTTTCATGTGCTTGATGGTAAGAAAATCTGCAGACTGGGACCTTTCTGGTGCCCACGTTGTGTGCAGGGTACAGTACACCCCTGGGACCTGTTTTGGTAGAGATCTAAACACACGAAGAACTTCTCTGCTTACCCTGACCCCTCTCAGGCTGGAAGGTGAGAGTGTTGGAGCCAGAAGCAGAAGATGCAAGAGAAAAATGGCTCCAGTTAGCTTTCAAGAAGGGGCAGTTGGTGTCTTATCTCAAAATACTCTGGCTCCTACTCAGTGACCACTTGAGTTGTTACTGATACACTGCAAGGAGCAGAGCCTCCTGCCACCTCCCACATGAGGCTCAGGCTCCCTCTTGCTACCTTTCCTGCTGAGCTCCACGAAGTTTGGGAGCTAAGCCCCATTAATGGTTGCAGAGGAGTCCCCTGTCAACAGCAGAGACAGAGGGTTCCTCATGCTCCCTCTCTGGATTCCCTCCATGCTGAGGCTGGCATATGCTCATATCAGACAAAACCAGATCTTCTTAGGCTGAGGAAAGCGCAGAGCCAAGGCTGCTTACACTCAAGACACATTTTCCACTCCCTAGTCCGATTACATGGTGAGATGGCAGGGAGAGGCAGATGAACATGTTACTGTCACTGCCTTTTCTTTAAAATGCTGCTGATCCTCCACAGAAAAGCAGTATCTCTGGTAGAATGAGTCATCCAGCATTTCCTACTCATTTCTTAAATTATCAATGGAGAGATATGCTCAATCAAAGATGCTGAATTCCTATCTGGAACTTTCTAGGGACACCTCTTTGCCCCTCTTAGTGATGCAGAGAATTTGCTTCAGGAAGGCTGGAATGAATGTTTCTACACCATGGGCTAGAGGCCTAAAAAATAGGCTTGTGCTGACTCAAATTAGGTATCTTTGGGTGCTTATTTGTGCTTGGACAACACAAACTCAAAAGGGACACCATAGGGAGTACATCTGCGGTGCTCCAGCCACCGACTGGACCTCAGCTCATGACACAAGTCCAGAGCCAGACTCAAATAAAACCTTTGAAATTCATTTAGTAAGCATGACGAATCCTTGGTGCCAGAAGACCACCCCTTGGTCTCCAAGGTCTTTCTCTGCTGTTCCCCCTTGCCGACTGGTATGAACACAGCCTGAATCAGCAGTGCTGCAGCTGGGGTGGGATTTATCAGGCAGCACGCTCCGTCCCCTTGTGGCTCACCCTGCTGCTGGTCTCCCTTCTCTTTCACTGCTGTTCTCCTGCTCGCCCTGCTCTCCTGCTCCCACTCAGCAAGCTGCTTGTCTTCCAAGGATAGCTTTGCACTCCAGGTCAGAGCTGCTGCTAGTAACCGCTTTATTTCTTATTAGTGTTTGAGGAGTTCCCTCCCTGCCTCCTAGGTCTGTCTGCAATGGCTGTAATGACGTATCTATAAAATATGTGCACCTCCAGGCTAATGACACAAACTAGATTTCAAGGCTATTGAACTAACAGGGTATCTAAGCAACAAATACTTATTTTAATAACAGTCTTCCCAGCCATGTTAAACAAGCACCTACTGCTATAGTCAGAATGTCCTAGTGTATTTTATTTTGCCCCACAACCCATTTTCTGTTGGCTAATCCTCACTTTAAAAGTTACTAAAGCCAATGCCATTGTTTCAGAGAGGTTGTCTTCAGTGTCCTCCCAACTTTTTAAAATAATATCAGAAAAGAAGCAAACCACTGCGCTTGGTGCGGGGGCTTTCCTCTCACCACCTGCTAGAAATTTCTGGTTGTTGCTTATGGTGATCTGCTCAGAGGAGGGATGTCGAACTGCTTTCCTGTATTGACTGTTTACTGTACATCCGAAGACTGCAACACTCCAGCTGCTTCCCCAGCAATGACAGCCAGGCTGATGCCTGCTCTATTCAGAGTCAATCCTTGACTGACATCCTCTCCCTGAAGCTGTCAGGAAGCAACAAGTGACACCTCAGCTAACTTCCCTGCTACCTCTCATTCGTGCTACTCACCCAACTCACAACGAGGTTCGGCATTCATTTCCTCTGGCCCTTATTAGAATTCTAGAGAGCGCTCTTCTTTCAAAGAAATTTTCCTCTTGAAAATTACATATAGTGGAACTATTCACACATCAGGAATAATTGCTAACATAACCACCTAGATTTGCTGTTTTATTGTCATTGTACATTTTGCAATTACCTTTTTCTCTCCCCTACTAGTTAAACCATGAGACTGCACATGACATTGTTGCAGAGGCACAGCACAAATCAAATTAGGCAGATGGCAAACTCAAAGGGGAATTATTTTTTTTTTTCAACCAAAATTGTTTAACTGGTGATAAATCAAGAATAAAATTTTTTCTTAGTCAAAATCACTTTACAGTCTGACAAACATTTAGTAATTCACAGGTTAAAGATACCAAGTGGAATTTAATTACTATGCAGACATCTCGGGGGATCCCCAGACTTTGGAATGATGATTTAAAATGTGAAATCACGCACCTATAAGACGAAGCTCTCAGCCCCAAGGGCTTTCCTTAGGTAGTGTCCCGACCTACGGGGCAGTCCTCAACTGCAGACCTGCTTCTCCAAGGAGGACCAACTCAAATGGGAGCTCCAGCAAGCTCCGTTTATACCATAGAAACTTCTCTCAACCAAGCCATTTCATTGGCTAAGGGCCCTGTCTGTCAACCAAGTTGTGGATGTGACCATAGCCACTGAACCAGGACGGATATGTGATGGTTGGCACCTGACTGAGGTGTGTACATGACCATAGACATCATGTGTGGTCCACCGATCAAGAAGTTTCTGGTGTTGTTGAAGGTGGGGAGGGGAGTGCACCCACCACAATCAAACCATCATTTGTATGGTCACTGTTGTAAATTTGTGAAAGCAAGTAATAGTTTGTCTTATGTGATAAAATAGCATAGCATGAAATTACGGCAGCTTATCTCCATATTCCTTGGGCAGCACATTGTTGTTCTCAGATGGGTTGAAAGCTCTTTCTTTTGATAAAGGCCACTAGTATCTCCCTTTGAACTCTACTAGTGAGATACTTTAGTGAGACAAATAACCAGAAACTTTTTTATCAGCATATCTCTACGCAGGATAAATCCAGCCATTCTTATCCCCAGCACTCATTGGCATTCAGCTTTGTTTCAGGAAGGGAATATTACATTCATCAGAAAGCGCAGCCTCTCCTAGCACATATTTTCCTGGGGATTCAGCAGTTACATTCACCATACCTCCCGATCTTTCCCCATAATGCCTCCCGTTAATTTGTGCGTCACCAGTAGTGAATCAAGAGGTGCCTGAGCAGCTCTGCCGCCAGGTCCAGCCCTGGCCAGTGGGCACTCACCTGGCTCGCAGGCACAACCACTGGCTCCTCGCTGAATCGCTCTTCTGCCAGGTTGACCTCAGTCTAATTATTTTCTCTCTTCCTCCCGCCATCCTCCTCCCCTGGTTACAAATGAGTGAGTGTGTATGGTTCAGGGAGAAAAACCTTTCACAGTTTCATAAAAATAAACGTCAGGTAGTTCTGATGAGGCTGAAAGCTGTTCCAAAGCTGCCATCATTCGTCATATAGCGACCCAGTCTTTGTTAAGCAGGTGGATCTGCTATCCCACAAACTGTATGTGTGGGCAGGGGAGTTGGCAATGACACCCATCACCCTGAAACAGCCACAAGACTGGAAGAAATATTATATGAAGAGTTATTGCTTGTACCTGAATAGCTGCACATAACTTACATTGGAAGAGGAATATCACTCACCTCTGCCATTCTGTCTTGGTAAGGGCCTAAGTCCAACTCACGCACGTTGTGTGACCTGTGCTCCTCCCCAGCCAAGTGAACGGAGTATTTTGAGCAGGATGCCAGATACTCTTGGTCAGAAAGCAAACAACTCTTTCTCTGACTCACTCAGCACAACTCCATTAGTGACAAGGACTGAGAATGAAAGTGACAGCCTCATCATTTGATTTGATTGCATATTGTGTTAATTTGGTATGAAAGCACTTCGTAGCTAATCTATTGATTCATTCTTACTTGAGAACGTAATTTGATTACTGTATTTTTTGCATTTTTATTAGTTTTGTAAATAAACTAGGTGGCATGCTTGTTTCAGTTTATGTTTTCTTTATTACTCATTTTGATAAATTCTATTAAAAAAGGCCAGTGAGCTTCTTTATTCCTTTAGACCACATAGAGGGCCACCTGCCTAACATGACAAAGGCAAGCCTTGCCATGTGGGTCTTCTTCTACACCATGTATGAAGAGTATATACAGCTGTACTCTGTGTCCAGGAGCACTACTCACTGCCCTGGGATACCCTATTCACAATGCACAACTGGCTACTCTAAATGCCTTACAGTCCTTTTTTTCTGATTTATGAGCCACATTTTTTGAAGTTGCACTAACCAACCTTTGCCAGTGTCCCTCTAAGCCTGTAACAGCCCCAAAATACACAACAGTTTTTCTAGGTGGAGCTCTTCTTTCAATTCACCCAGAGTAACTGTGCATACACACACGCATGTACATCCACATAAACTAGGGCAACCTGAATTCATAAAAGCAGGCAAGCTGTTGGTGTTTTTGTCTGTTTTTAGCACTGCTGCAAAGGTGAAGTAGGAAAAATTGATGCAGGCTAGCCATTTAACTTCTGCTCTCCAAACACAAAGCAGTTTTCACCATTGCCAAGATGTTGATTTCCAATCCCTGATTCTACAAGAATCTGAAACCAGCTGTAAGGCAACACCTCTTGGTATAAATTTGCTTTTTATGAATCTCGAAAGATGAGATGCCGTGTAAGCTATAGTGTTGAGTGCTGCTTCATAAACTGGCCTACATTTAAGTTTCTTTATTTACAGCTAGAGCAGCAATGCACTTCAAAGCACTGGTCAGGTTTTACCTAAGAAACGAAAGATGAAAGATCTGACCTTTAAAAACATGACTTCTTTGTCTAATGAAAATACAGCCACCTCTTCCTCCCTTCTATGAAGGCTCACCTTCACCCTCCAGGCTTTGCAGCATTGTTACCTTCAGTTTTGCCCTGGAGAATGAAACATATGTCTCTCTGGGTCTATCAGTACTTTTTGATTATAGACACTGACAGTGGGTGATCAGCTAGACAAGCAGTTAAGTACATAGCTGGAAATTAGCTGAGAAAACGGTGGAGATAGGTCCCCTCAAGTATTGGTGCCTAAGCAGACATGATCCTGCTCAGCCAGGCTTGCACCCCTTTCTTTTGTTTTTTCAGCAAACGTTCGAATTGCCACTGTTTGTTTGCAGGGATGTTTGGAGAGGGACCATAGTTCATCAGTGCCTGTACACAGACAAACACATGCTGCAGGAATTGGTACCAGCCATGTTTAACCCTCATTGAACAGGAAAGGGGTGTTTTGGGAGAATGTGAGGAAGCATGAGGAGACCAGGGGACAAAGCAGACAACACTTTTAGCCCAGACTCACATGACTGATGGCTGGTGGTGGTGAAGAAGAGCAGAAATCCTTGAGACGTGGTAAAGTCCTTGACCAGAGCTTGTTTGTGGTCCAGTCCTGGAACACAGAATGAGGAGTCTGAGCAGGAGCTGGGCAGAGGGGTGCAGCTAAAGACAAACCCGTTATGCGCACAGCCCTGCTCTAGCTCTGACCTTAAAGATAACTGAAATGGGCTTGTTTGGGTGGAAGAGTGAGAGACTGATAACTGTCTAGTATGTGGTTCAAAATCTGGCTGTTGACTGAATGAAATGGACAGCTACCAGATCTGCTCTCTAGGGGTAAGTGTGGAAAGAGAATTGAGTAACTTGGTAAGATTTCTGCTGGAGTTGAATTCAAACTTCGAACTAATACATCGTTCACAAATGTTTCAATCCTTATCACCCTCTTTGCTATGCTGAATCAAGGTCTTCTGTCTTTCTGGAGTTCAGTTCTTCTTTTAACTGAAACATTTTATCTGAAGAGCAACACTCCAGTCTAGGGGCAGGCAATAAATTAATACAAAGACTGGTATAAATAATCACTCATGATTCGGAATAGCTCTACAAACATTTGGGTCTATAAAGCTTAGCTAATGTTTCTAATGTAGTGTTCAACCATGAGATTTAATTTACCTTGCACAAGCCATTTAGTAATCTAAGCACAGATGCAGAAACAACAAATACCTGTTAAACTAGTATGTTCAGACCCAATGGGACGATTTCTCCATCACTAGATATTATGGCAATACTATACAAATGTTTTTGGATAGACAGCCTCAGCTCTAAGTTCCATTTAATTAAATGTTTATTATTATCTTATTATATTTGTTTTCCATTGAGCCATGTGCATCATGAGCTCTCACAGGAGTTTTCTAGTTACAAACAACCAATTTACACTAAGTGGTTTCCTTAGTCATCTATCTGTTGGCACTATCTGGACACAGTGCCACAGCAAGGACTGGTCATTTTTCCATGGGTTTGGACTGGTTAGTCATTACTCCAAGAGCTTATGACTGATGTATAAGAAAGGATACCAATGAGGTCACAAAAGTTGTAGTAGGATGTAGCCACAATTACCATATAGTCAGCTATTTTAATTAAATTGTCCATGACATTCCCAGCATACCTCCATGCACTGTCCTTTGTGCATATTAGAAATGATGTTGCTCTTTTCATAAGTTAATAGCAATTGCCAACATGATGGTTGTCAGTCACTCTATTATTATCTCTCAGGTTTGCTCTTAATTTTCTTCTCATCAGTTGTCATGGTGGACCTGAATTACTGTGATATCTTTCTTGGTCACATGGTCTTTGACTATAAAACTAGTTAAAACTGGCTTCAGCCCAAAGTAATTTGCCACGAAAAACCCTGTTTCAGTCAAAAGCAATGGGAAAGCACCCACTGGCTAAAGAGAAGACTGTAAACAAAACTGAAAAGCAGAAGCTAAGAGGGAAGGGTATTCAGCCAAGACCTGACACCTTCTGTACCTGACCTGTATCTTTGTCCAGATAGGAAAAGGTTATATGTTTCTTGCTGTATCACCTGCCTGTTATGCAGGGAGATAAAATTCTTCAATAAAAAAGTGAAATTCAAGGCTGTATGCTTTCAGAACTAAGCCTCATTATTTAAATTCAAACTCCTTTCATCTTCAGGAAAAGTAGCATGCAGTATTTCATCTACAGGCTTCTTATTCCCGTGTTTTGAATTAATACCAACCACGAACAACTACACTTCTGGAAGAAAAGAGTGAATATCAGTGTTGCAGAACCAACCCCTGAATGTGTATAAGTTCCAAAAGAGACCACCAGCATTTACCTTCCTTGCTTTACTGTGCCTAACTAGAGGAAACTCCCAAATGCTCGATAAGCCTGGCACTGTATGGCCCTAAGCTTGCCTTGTCATCTACCTTCCAGATTTAATTTCTCTCTGCCCTCCCTCTACCGTACTTTAGAATAAAACAGGGCTAAATAATTTATTTCTAATAAGCATTGATTACAAAATACCCTGGTCTCATCCTGCTTAGATTGTGTAAATAGCCTACTACTAGACTGTTCTGAACTTGACCCTCATTCTGCATCCAAATTCAACGATACAGCCATTCATCAGCTTGATTTTGGCAGTGTTATACATGTCCTCTGAAACATTATTTTTGGCAGGCTCTCAAAGCACGAGTGACTTTCAGCATACAAATCTCACTGACTTGCTGCGTAGTCTCCTTCATGACCCTTGATGAGCATGAGCTCAAGACCTTGGCTGGTAGCATAAAACTGAAACCAGTGCATTTGACACTGTAAGTCTGAATAACGATTAATATGCAACTTCAGTGATAATGGTTGGTATGTACACCAGCTGCTCTGTGACTCTCAACCTCTGTTCAGCTGTGCTGGTTGGCAGAAAGAAGGTGCCCAAGGTGGACCTGCAGCTGGTCCCTAAGCTGGTCCCTAAGTGAAGCAAATGCTGCTGTAGGCTGACTTGTCTCACCAAGAAACATCTGGAGATAGTAACTGTTAAGGCCAGGCCCTTGAATCAGGGCATTTTTGGTTAGTGAAGAAGTAGTAATGACTCTGCATATTTTTGTAAGCTTTGGAAAATCTTAGAAGCATTTCTATTCTTTTTAACTGCCTATAGTTGAATGTTAGTTAGCCCTTGACTACCAACAGAGAAATGGTAACACAGAACAAGGCAGGGCTGTCTCTGCCACTCAAATTTAGTACTTGAGAGGACCCATTGCCAGTATTTTTCTAAGATCATTGGATCTCATCTCTTTAAGTTTTCAAAGCCTCCAGAAAAAAGTACAAGGTGCCCTGGGATCCTTGTATGCAATGCGTTAGTGACCCTGCAGCAGTGTTTTGGAAAAGCAGCAGGAAGTATTTGATTGCTGCAGTGATTTATATAATCCAGTAGCCACATATCTATATGCAAAGGCACCTAGACGACCCAGAACCGAAGAAGTGTTGTGGTGATCTGCTCAAGTCCACTAAGGCATAATCAACACCACCACACCTCAACCATCTTTCTTCAGAAACCCCTGCAGGAAAAAACCTTGAGGAGCTACCCCAGCCCAGGTACCATCCTCCACTCCCTCAGGGGAAAAGTTCAGAACCAGAAGTGATTCAGCAGAAGATGATGCAGCACAGAATTAATTTGCTTGGCAGCTACCCCACTGCAGGTCTGCTAATGCTGCTGTGCAACACCTTTCACTGATAAACAGTAAAGCCAAAACCCTTGCCTTTCATAGAAGGGAGATACTAAACACGATGCAGTTTAGTGTTGTTTTCTGAAGGCAGCAACCTAATCCAGGAAGTAGGAGTCATTCTTCATAATGGGAACCCACATCTCTGTTCTTTCAGCCGCGCTAACCAGAGTCTTTGTATTCCTCATGGTCTGGGAGCTAGATCCAACCCTCTCTAGAGCAGCTCTTCGTGCCCCTTTAATGAAAGAGAAGATGTGCACTCAGACTTATTCTTCTGTCGGTTGTGTATATTTTATGCCACTAAATAACTGTAGTGAAATCTGTGTTGTAAGCCAGTAAAAGCTATTTTGTAATGATGAGGGACCAGGCTCTGTAAAACGTATCCAGAAATTAAACAAGTAAAACAGAGCAAACAGCTCTGGCCTATCAAGGTAATTTATATCCTGTTAACCAGAAGAAAAAAAAAAAAGGCACAAGAGACATCTGGACGTGAAAATTAACTAAACCCAGACTAATGGCATAAACAAAATAGAAATACAGCTTCCAGATCTGTGTAGCTGAGCCTGATGGATATCACAAGCTAGATTGCTAGGGGTTTTTCTTTTTAAAATAACACAACAAATCAGGGAGGAAGTTTTCCATTTCAAGTCATAACTGCTCAATTCAGAGATTTGTGGGGGCATAAAAGGCGCAAACGCAGTGGAAAAAATCAGCTGCCAACAACTCTAGATGCGTGTTGGGCCCAAAATTAATTAAATAATAACCATTATTTGAGAATCATTTTTGTTGCAAAAATTCACAACTAATATCATTTACAATCTGCTGTATAACCATCTGCAGATCTAACTGAATTTAAAAAAATACATACATGTACACACATAAATGGTTATAAACAACTATTTGAAAAAAATCAGTGTAGAATATGCATTTTGAAAGTGGCAGTTAAGCAAGTAAATTCTCCCCATGTTATAATATTTTCTTGCATCAAGGGCATTTGCTCCTGGTAGTGAAGGAATTTCTGTGTTTGGTGCATTTTCTTTAAATGTGTGAGAAAGGCTGCACATGCTCGTAGCTGAAGAATATCTGGTCACTGTTTTCACCTCACCACTGACCTTGAAGCCACTTTCCTATTTTCTTGCATATCTAGCTATGAAATCTTCATCAAAACTGCAGTGGGCTCCACCATCTGTTTGATTCCCCTGCAGATCTGGGCAGAGCAGCTTTATGATCTGCTTTCCTGTCTATAATAGAGAGTATTTTTATAAAGGTGACAAATGGTACTGCTTGAAAAACTGGGGGGATGTTGTTTTCTTTTCAATGTTGGAAAAAATATCTTTATGGAGCTTTTATTTCCTCATATTACCCCCCAAAACCACCAAAGCAAATGTTTGCTAAAATAATGGCAAGCTAAGCAAAGCAGAAATGATCAGGTTTTGGATTATATACCATTACGTCTTATGCACCAACAATACTGCTTGCCAAAATCAGACTCCACAAGATTTCTAAGCAGAAAAGTAATCTTCAAATCCCAAGCTAGGTTTGCAGTGCTGACAGATTAAAATGTTCACTTTCTTTACTTAGAAGTTGACCCAATTTGACAGAAAAATCTTCAGGAGAAAGCAAATGTAGAGCTGTGCATTTTATTTGATACTACTTTACTGACTACAGCAATACTCTGAATGTCAGTGGTGTTATCCTGGTGCTAAAAAACAAATCCTGCTTCAAAACATGTCCCTGAAAGGTGCACCTGGTTCTCTCATTCCTGCATGGAAATGGTGAAGTTCTTTCTCTATGGTACCACCTCTGTGGTGCACCCACTGTGCATGTTTTCTGTCCTGCTCCTGCAAAGCAATAATATTCTATCATTCATAAGTATTATAGAGGCCCTTGCTGTGCTTCTGAAGTCACCAGAACCTAGTAAAACAAAACCAAAACCCCAGTATATAATTTAGTTTGGCTTTGTGTGACTTGTGCGGTCCATGCAGCTCCTTCACTTACATACGAACTTCCCAAAGGTGGGATAAAAGACCCTGTGTGAGTCTGCAGGCTGGGTTGGGACTTGGAGAGGGCTGTAAAATGCAAGCTGGAAGAAAATGAGCAAATTGCATCTCTGAAATGCCGAAAGAGAAGAGACAGAGAGACTGACTTTATTTTCTAAAGCCTATATGTTCTCAGGCACCGAAGGGATGAATAAGAGACTTGCTGAGTTCTTCTTCCCCACGGGGAACACTCACACGAGTGTCACTGGGATGCCTGCAGTGACTCCTCGGGACTGACAGCACACTTTTCATCCCTCATTCATGAAATCGGCAGGGTGTCAGGAAGACACAGGATGTTCTGGTGCTGACCTGCAGCTCTTGCATACCAGGTCAGAAGCCTCAGGAGAAGCTGAAGAGTGTAGGGAGGTCTTCAGAGATTGTTTCCACAGTGTGTTGCAGTGCTGATGTTTATGGAGCACTTTTTTCATATTTCCTTTTGCCATGTGAGATTGATCATTGAATATAAGTGACTTTTACATCATTAAAAATTCTTCCAAACGACTCAATAAACCTTTTATCTCAGTTCCTAATACAGGTATATTTTTGTTGGTTGCCAGTAAAAAAGAAAAAAAAAGCAGCATTAACGAATACATACAATTCAGGAGAAACCTGTAAAAGAACCATACATTTCAAAGGCAATCAACTGTTACGAAACATTATCAGTCTCGACTATACATGCCAAAAAAGGAAAGTCCTAGTCGATCCTGTGTTAATTAAAAATCTCAAGTATGTACAGTCTGAATACAGCAGACTCAACGTGAAGGGCCAGCAATGCAGGCAGCCTTTGTGCCTTATGCGCCAGTGACAGTGGCACCGGGGCTTGCCTGCCATGCTCTGTGCTGGGGACAATGGCACACATACAGGACCTGATCTCTCTGCCCCGATGTTTGTTGCTGATACTGCTCTTGTTTTCACCTGCACGGTGGGCTGAGCAGGCGGCTAACACAGCAAGGGACTCGGAGAGACTGTGAGGCAAAGACAGGTGGGGGTGATGGTGGCCAAAAGTGACGAGAGAGGAGAAGATGCCTATAAGCGGTAGCAACCTCCGGGGCAGGATATCAGCAAATGAAGTGGAAAGTGGAAGAGGCATCCCCTCAGAGCTGCAGGGGGAGGAGGTGGCTGTGTGTAATCTACCAGTGCCCCATAAGGAGGAATGGGGGAGCATGAAGCAAGATGTCCTGGTGGTTCTCCTGTGCACCTCCCTTCTGCTCTCAACTCCCTTTGCCTTGAGCTCACCCTTTTGCTCCTGCTGCTTAAGCATATGGTGCTTTGTTTCCAGTGCCAGGGAGACTTGCTGAACAGGATGCGTATGCTTCTTGCATTCCTTGTCCTGAGCCCATCTACAGTGGTCGACCAGCTTGGACCGTGGGCAGGGGCACGGGCGCAGCTGCAAGGTAGCTGCAGTGTACCTCAGGCAGAGAGCATGGCAGAGTGCCCAGCCCAGAAGCACCTCCTGAGAGAAGGGCAGCCATTCCCACTGAGGCTTCTTACAGTGTTTTCTCAAACACTTCTGATTCAAGACGTGATGCCTGTACCCATTAACTGTCAGGCCACACCTGGAATATTGTGTCCAGTTTTGGCGCTTCATATACAAAAAAAGATGTGGACAGGCTGGAGAGGGTCCAGAGAAGGGCCACAAAGATGATCAAAGGACTGGGAAGCTGCCGTATGAGGAAAGGCTGAGAGAACCAGGCTTGTTCAGCCTTGCAAAAAGGAGGCTTAGGGGAGACCTCATCACTATGTCCCAGTATTTAAAGGGTGTCTGCAAGGAAGATGAAGACTCCCCTTTTACAAGGAGTCACATAGAAAAGACAAGGAGTAATGGGTACAAGTTGCTCCTGGGGAGATCCTGATTGGACATAAGCGGGAAATTTTTCACAAGGAGACCAATCAGCCGTTGGAATAATCTCCCCAGGGAAGTGGTGGATTCCCCAACATTGGACACTTTCAAGATTCAGCTGGACAGGGTGCTGGACCATCTTGTCTAGACCGTGCCTTTGCCGCGAAAGGATGGACCGGAAGATCCTTGAGATCACTTCCACCCTGATGTTCTATCATTCTATGATTCTAAGCTGGCCCTGAGCCCAAGCAGTCAAGAGCCTAGGAAGGGTAGGACGGTGTGCCAGGGGTCTAACAGGCAGTGGTTGTTATGGCGCTAAGACTGACACAGATTGAGTCCTGGACTGTTTGCTGCTCTTCTGTTTAGAGGAACAGAGCTCCTCATGCAATGGCTTAGGAAGTTGCCATGCAGTTGTGGAGGAAATGAGGCTGCTCACTGAAGGAACTTGAGAAGCATAAGCAAAGAGCTTCTCCAGGACACAGCGCTGAGGTTGCTCTTCCAGAAGAAAAGGACATGGGCACAAAGCAAAAAATCTTCCACAGGGGAAAAAGAGCTGCTCCTGGCTGCCTCTCAGCTCATCCAAGAAACAAGCGGTGCCTGAATGAGCAGTTCACATCAGCTCTGTTCTCCAGCATCAGAGGGAAGGAGTCTGCTCCAGGAAAAAAGGCTGGGCCTCTAAGCTGGAGCTGCGTCTTTTGCACATTCATGTAACAGATACCTGTATGCAACATGTAACAGACTATCCTCAAAAACCAAGATCTCTGCCTAGACTGGCACTGAAGTGGGTGGAAGGTATGGCCTAAGTATCACTGTTATTTCTTTGGTTGTTTCAAGATATATTGTCAGTATACTTTATCTGTAATGAATTGGTTTTTAAATGCTATTGCTTTCTACAGCTTAATTCTATTTGCCAAAACATGCCGACTAATTAACTGTTGTATTTTTTTCTCTATTTATCACTGGCATGCTGTTGTAAAATAAATGGTTACTTTAAAAATCAATCCTCTTGTTTTCTGAAGCATGAAGAGGAGTCATCGTTCGGAGGAGGAGAAGAAAACCTAGGCACCACATCAAGAGAAAACACATTGGCTCAA
This sequence comes from Pampusana beccarii, assembly GCA_013399365.1. Classification (NCBI taxonomy): domain Eukaryota; kingdom Metazoa; phylum Chordata; class Aves; order Columbiformes; family Columbidae; genus Pampusana; species Pampusana beccarii. The sequence continues at coordinate 1,285,043 of VWYH01007997.1, read as the reverse complement.
AATTTATGCAGCGTACCTCTAAGTTACTTTCACTGTGTGCATGGTGTCATTTTGCCACCTTGAGCACGGCTATTTCTTGAAGACCTCTTGGGCTAACTGTGGCCTCTGTGACTCTCTACGCACTGACCTTTGTGGTCCTCTATATTGCATAAAGTAAGGATATCTCTGGGCCTCCCAGGGTATCTTCTTTCCCACTGGAAATCAGGTCCTGCCAGTTGTGCCCTGAAGTTAATGACAGAATTTGCAGGTCCCTGATGTGACCCTCTTCCTACAGTGCTTTGCCTCATTCTACACTGTTGTATCCCACTAACGCAATATCAGTTTCCATTGCAGTGGAAGTTCCACACCCTGACCTCCCTTGGCAGCATCCGTGTTGTCCGTAGTCCATCTGCTGTCTCACACCTGAGCTTTCCCAATCCGTTTATCCATAAGCCAAGGACATTCAGGATTCCTCTTCTGCTTAAACAGCTGCACAAAGCTTAGGTTATGCTTTCCCTTCTTCTAGAACTAGGCCTGAGATGCACATAAAGGAAAGCGAGCCTCAGGCTTTTCTGAAACTGGGGAAAACCACTGCAAATCCAAGCAGCTGCAACTGTTTGGAGTGCTCTCTGCTAAAAGGATGGTGAACACTCCTACTATGGGGCTTTTACAGCTGCAACCACAGACGAGGAGCACCCCAGGCTAGAGGTTTGTCAGTGTCCTCCCTCATATCCTTACCGGTGGCTGCTGTCAGTGAAAAGGTAGGAGTTTGGGCAGGTCCTTGCAGGTGGCCAAGCTGACCGGCCCCTTTCCCTGGTGTTTTGCTGGGCAGAAAGTATCGCACATTACGCAGACGAATGTCAGCCAGGGTCTCCACGTGTCACATAAAGGGATAGCTGCACCTGTGTAACAGAAAGCTGGAACTTGCTTGCTTGTTCCTACTTCTTATGTAAAGACTTGCAAACCTGCAATGACAAGAGGTTAACTTCTGCCAGTGCCGGAAAATAGGCCAGGATCCCCAGCTCTGTCTGCACTTGCTTCAGGGCAGACTTAGGAGAAATCTAGTGAAAACAAACCACAGCACAGTCAAGAAAGGAAAAGGAGAAAAATGGAAACAGTATAGAATGCTGTGGTGTTCAAATTTTAAGATGCAGCTCTGCCATGTTTCTTGACAGAACTAAACAGCAGAAAACCATGGATAAGGGGGACCTCACAGATGCTTTTTAACCCCTCATCTTGATCTTTCCAGAAGAAGAAGTGATCTAACTCCTCCCAAGGTAATTGTAAGTTACCTGTTGGCCTTAAGAAAATGACAAGACAGAATCTGGCACTGATATTCGGAACTACCAATAAAGAAAACAACTAAAAAAAGAGAAACCACAGTGTGTGACAAACCAATCTGAGAGACGTGGCAAATGTGCAGGGTTAATTGTCACTTTATTGCTAAAGATGAAGATTATAAAATTGTATGGCTTCATTTTTCTTGCTCTGTGTCAGACTCACATCATCTGGAAATGTAATAATACTTCTCCTGAAATAATATAGATATGCTGTTGATGTATTTTTCTGTTTTCTGACCTCTTATATTTTCAACGTCCTCCGCCCTGTCTCTGTAAATGCTGATGAGCTTAATTTATCCTGTTATGGTAGTTATACTTGGTCACAAATGTACTTCTTTTACACCTCCTTCAGAGAGGACATTTTGCATAGCCTTGGAGTAATCAGGAAAGTAATCACAAGCCATCAGAAATGCCTGTCTACAAAAAAAGGCTAGAAACTTCCCTTTTAAATCAAGGTATTTGATGAGAAACAGGAAAAGTTATGAAAAGCAGATTTGTATCAAAATTACTGATAAAAGCTAGATATTACACGCCTGCTCTGAAGGGAAACAGGATAAATGACATCCTTCCACCACACACTCCCTCCTGCCTCCACACAGTACTTGGCTTTCGGGACAAAGCAGCTCAAGCTTTGGAAATAAAGCTGCAAAAAAACAAGAATTTCACTGCCCGTTTAGCAAGAAAACAATCCAGAGACAAAGGAGATTCACAGTATGTCAGAGCTCTTACCTTATCATCTAATAATTATAATAAAACATCACTAAAACAAACATGGCAAGTGGTTATATCTAGTTGCCATCTGGCTTCCAGGAGGGTGAGAATGTAACCTTTATGTCAGTTCTGTTAACCTCCGTACTGACTTTGATCTTGTAACTAGTTATTTTGTGTTGTTAGAGGTATAAAGTTCACTCCTTTCACCACTTTTCTCCTAAAACTAAATCTTTTGATTCTTATTCCCTTGACATCTCTTTTTGGCCTAAGATAAGTAAGCCAAAAGCCTTAATTTACTGAGCATAATTCATAAAGCATGATCTGCATTCCTACAAAGCATCCTAAGACTTTCTTAAAATGTCCATCCACAAACACATACTGCTTGCTAATCAGTTTGAGGTGGCACTATGTTCTCAATACTGCACATCTGTCCCATGAGCCCTTTTTCCTGAATTGGTGCTGAATCTGTGTTTCATCCTAACTCATACTTGTTAGTAAACTCCTAAAGCTGACATCTGCATCTGCTGCCTTATATCTGTGCTGCAGGAGACTGGATGTTCTTCATCAGCTGTTATAAATGGACATACCTTAGTTGCCGTCATCATGACATGTGACTCCTCACAGGGCCTCTTCTGACAAATCATTCTCTGAGACTGGCTGTGTACCTGCTGCCATAGCTTCCTTGGGGACATATAGAGCCTGAAGATTCCTTAGAAAACACATTTTGGGGCTTGAGTCTGACAGTTTCGTCCCATTGACACACCTGCCAAAAGCACACAGCTACCAGCCATGCAAAGAATTGGCTGCCGTGCAAGAGCTCTGCTTTCTTCCAGCCAAATCACCATGTGGAGGTGCTGGTGGGACCTGAATGGAGCCACCTGAACTCACCTGAGACACACGAGCCCAGCAAAATCATCAGACTTCTATTCTCTGCTTTCTACCTTTCTCCGAAAAGGTTGTCTTTACTCTGCAGTGGACTGACCCAGGCTGTAGGTATAGTCAGCTGAGGACAGACTCTGGCAGGCAACATGGAGAGAGAAGGAATGAGAGCAAGAGAAGAAAACCCAGACCTCTGATCTCCAGGGAGGCTGAAGCGAGTGTGGATTATAAGCCGAAATGCCCAGTAAAGGACAGGAGAGGTTGCAGTCTTTACATTCAACAGCACTTCAGGGAATCTGGGGAAGGCCAGCGTGGGCATGAAGAGAAGTAAGCACCACATTTTCTCACACCTGCTATAATCACAGAAGGGTGCAAAGCCTTATCACACCTGATACAAGGGCTGTTTACACCTTTCTATAATTTTCTCCAGAAAGCTTCTGCTTAACCACCAAATAACCAACGTCAGCTTCAGGTAAGGATGGAGGTCCTCATTTTCACTTTCTGCAATGTGATGCTCTCCTGTTTTAAGATGTAGGAGGTCCTTCTAGGTTGATGTGCTGCAGGTAGACTTATTAAGAAAGAAAATATTCCCCATGCATCATGAAGAAAAGGAGCTCACAGGCACCACTTGTCAGAAGAAAATGCTAGTATTTTAAAGAAATATTTTTCAAATGACACAGGTAGGCAAAAATGTCCTGTTTTGAATAGCTACAAGAATGTTCTCTCTGCAGGGAGATGTGAAGAGCAATTATGTTTCCAACTTTGCAAACATGGATTAAAGAACTAAAAATGCATTTTTCTTTAGAAAGACTTGCTTTGATTTTGTTCAAGAAACTCCTGAAAATCTGCACTCACAAATTTGCAAAACTATGATAAAATAATTTTAAAAGGTAAATCTGTTTCCAGTGCACACATGAAGGATAGCAATTGTTTGGTAATTCCATTTAAACCTAAAACGTTTGATGGTTTGGTGCTCTGGTCATATTTTAATGGTATTTGATGTAACCAGGCGGATTTATGTCCAGCTCTGTTCAGACACTCTCATTTTTAATCCAAAATTTGCATCTACATCCAATAAAGTATATGCTTCTTGACTGTATGTCAAAAAGCAACTCAGTGTTCCTCCAAATACAGTCTTGGCAGGAAGCTGTAGGTTTGGGTGGAGATAACATGGAGTTTCTGTTTCTCAGCTCTCAGGACATCATCCCCTCCAGGGACTGACATTTGTGGAGGAAGGAACCATTACTTCCTGATGTGGACTTCTTTTCTTGCACCTCTGTTTTCTCTCTTGTTCCCTGGTGCAAAACTCTCAGAGTTTCAACAACATTGTAAAGGGAAGCTCTGTAGGCATTTATAGAGTTTCAATCCCCAACATATCATTGTGAGAAGACTTAGGGTCTGTATCTCAAATTAGGCACTACAAGATAGAGTGACATAAAATCATGTCCTATTGGCAAAAAAATGTGAGTCTCTGTCAAAATCAGAGCTTACCAAAATAGCCATATGTGCTTTCAGTTGGCTGGATACTTAAATTCTGGTTGATATTATATTTTATTTCGCACTTTCTTAAAAACACCTGGAGGGGAGGTACAGCCATAGATACTGAAATAAATGGTTACTGTCCCCTGGCCTGTGACAGCAGCATTTATCTTTTCTACAGTCCATGTGTGAGGGGCAGGAAGATAAGTTTCTCTCGCTTAGCTATTTTCTGTCAAAAATCTTACCATAATTTTTCTACAGTGAATATTTATAACTGGTTTTAGTGTCAATATATTTTTTTTGCAGTTACTGCAGTTATTTACATTTTAATGGCCAAATCAATAAAGATTTATACACCTGTCATCCGAATTTTCCACAAAAGTGGTGAATGCTTAAAAAAAGTGTCTCCTGCAGAATACTCCCCCTCCAAGCATCCTTTAAATGCCTTCATTGTTTCAGGAAACAGTAGGCTACCCATTCAAATAACCAACTCTTAAAGTCGTAAGTCAAACCCAGCAAAATTTTGAGGCAGTCTTCATGGCAAAACTTCTGTATATTACAAAAGCCCTTGATCAGGAACCATTTTTTTCTCCCTCTGTTTTTAAACACTGCCCCTTGAATGGCAAAGTCTGGTTTATCACTCTGATATGTCTCAGATGCACAAACTACATTGTTTTCACAGCTTGAGGAGATATGCTGCTTAGCATTGACCTTGTTTTGATTCTAATGCAGTAAAAGATGTAGTTTGGAGCACTGCTTTGCGGGGTGTGCAGGCGGACCGCTTAGGAGGGGTGGTACTAATTCCTGCTTGTGTGTACCTTCCTCCAAAACACAAGCAACAGAAAGGAAAACCCGAAAGCATCCTTCTGCACCTGTCCATGGGCTTCGTGCAGCAGTTCAGGCTACCAAGGCACACGTGCACGCTCATCCTGGCTGTGCTTTTCTTGAAGACAGCCACACCACGAGCCTCTTTTATCCTCACCCAGGGGAGGCTGGCAAGACCCACACCATTGCTCTGCTGCCGGGGCTCTGCAGGATCAGCTCCCTTTCCATTCCTACACTAATATTGTTATTTCTCTGCTGTCCATCCCTTGCTGGATTTCGCGGTGGGCTGGTAGCTGCAGTGACAATGACGAGAAGCAGGCTCTCCCTGGGGCTCCGTACCATTGGAGGCCCATCCTGGCTCAGCAGTGATGAGGCAGGCCTGTTCCAGATGAAGTGCAGAGTCTCAAAGACATACAAAAGTACAAGGTTTCTGATCAGTCTAGGCTAAGGTTCAGTGTTCAGATTAGTTTTAGGATAGAACTCAGATTCAAGGCCGAGGTGAAGCCAAAGTTAGGGATCTGCCCCAGCTGCATCCCAGCTTCACGACCTGCTCTTGTAAGGTAACATTCATAAATCCTCCTGTCTCAACCCCACCCCTTGCACTGGAGCTGCCAGAGAGGTATGCCAGAGAGGCAGAGCTGGAAGAGCCCTGGCCCATCAAACAGATCTGCTGCAAGTTCTTGCTCTTAAGTACAGCCTGGCTCACCGGTATGATATGGCTGTGAGCAAAGCACTGTTAAACCTGCAGTACTTGCACTTGCTATGGCCTCCGGATCCTTGCAGCTTTAATACAAACATAAACTTCCATCAAAACATTGAAATTCATTTTCTCCCGTATGGGCAATTCCCTGTCCAGCTCCGATTTTTCCAGCCGCACCTCCTCCATGCCCTGTGCAGGCCAAGAAAAGTCTGTGAGCATCTTCACAAGGAAAGGGGGCTGCCGGGGGGGTGGATATTTCACTTTGTATTTCAAAACCAGGTTGTTCCCTCCCTACTCCGAGATATTTATTCCAGCGGATTTCACCCTAGGGGGCAGACCCTGGTGCCCTGCGGTCACCCCCCCTGCAGATGAAATTTCAGCGAGAGCAGATCCCGCAGCGGCGGGACCGCCTGCGGGTCGCATCCCCGCACCCCGCAGCTCCCGCTCCCCTCGGCGGCGCCCCGCGGCGGGGCTGCGGGCGGCGGCAGGC
>VWYH01007997.1:1255383-1278296 GCA_013399365.1 Pampusana beccarii | reverse complement strand
TTTTGCCTCTTCTTGCGGTGAACAAATACCCCCGAGCCCCCGCGTGGGGGGAAAGTTGCAGGGGTCTCCCCGGCTGCGCGATGGCTGCCCCCCCCTCTCTACCGCCTCCTTGGCCGGCTGGACCGGGGTGGGTGGGCGGTGAGCGGCCCCTCCGCCCGTCTCCCCGCTGCCTGCCGCATCCCCGTCCCGCCGCGGGGCCCGGCGGGGTGCTGCCTCCGTGCCCCCTCCCCGACACCCCCTCCGCGGTGCTCGGCCCGGCTCTTACCTGGGCGCACCGGGTGCTGACCTCCACCTCCGCCCGGCAGATCCGCTGCGCTGCGTTTCGTAACCCGGCTCTGGCTCCCGTAAACCATTTTTATGACCCAGATACATTAATTGAGTTGCAGTGATTGACTGACGGGGAGCCGGGTTTTTCAGGCGACCCAGGAGGCTGGAGGTTTTCGCAGCGTCCTGGCCTGTTACTCAGCAGATCCCTGGCGTGAGCAGCGTATTGTGGAGGCAATCTGCAGATTAAAGACCTTTTAATGGTACACGGTGACAACATATGATAATGGCCCCACTGTGTACTGTTAAGAGACCGTAATCTGCACATCGTTGATACAGTACACTGAAGCGAATTTGTCACTTCCTAGCAAGGAAAGCTGATTGTGTATTATCATTTTAATAGCTTTATGCTGTGAAAAGTGTCTGTGAAATGGAGTAATTCAGATTTTTGTCATTCTGTTTAAAAATGCATTCTAAACAAAGAATTGCTTATTCATGGAAGTAACGTTTTACATCTTTGTAGCGAACATACAACTTTTCCTGTTTCAACTTTTACTTCATAGGCTTTTTTTTTTTTTTTAAGGCATAATAGAAAGTCATAAGTCATTTTCCTAATCCATATTTATGGCAGTACCTCTGCGTTATTGACCCCTCCTCCCCTCCCACATTTAACATACCCCCCCTTGTTTTTAACAATTTTGGTGGTAACCGCAGCAGATGTGTCTGATGACTGAAATGGATAGGAAGCTGGAATAATCTGTTGTTTTTTTGCTGGCCAGTAGATCCTTCACGTTAGTCTGAAGGAGGTAAGTTGCTAAGTTTGTACACTTACCACAATTTCAAGATTCAGCCTTTCCAGTCCTCTCTTCTCAATGGATCTACAAGAAATCTCTCTTCTTCCTGCGATTAATGAGCAGCTGCAGGAGCTTGGGTGAATTCATGGTATCTTTTCAAATGATGTCTTTTTAAAAAATGACCGCTGTATCTGCTGTAGCCTGAATAAACAGAGGACTTAAATCAGCATGCCCGTTGAGCTAGCACATTTCATGAACACTAATCTCATTTAAAAAGAGAGAATTGTACATTAAGCCAAGCAGCTGGCTCAGGGCATTTGTGCTGTAGGCTGCTGTGATGCCAGGCCAGGTTGACAGCTGGGACCTCGTACGGTGAATAACACAGCTGAGCTCTGGTTTGGGCCATAGCAATGCGTCTGTGCTGATGGGATGCTCTAGTGCAAATTCTTTTCCTCTGAACTGTCTGTCAGGCTCCCATGTGTCACAGTCTTCTCCAAGGGCATGGCTCACTAACGTGGCTCTTCCAGTTACCTGACACCCAACAGCCATCAGCGTGTTTGTCTGTTTGTCCTCTTCCTTGAGCCTGGAAAAGAAGGAAGAAAATAAACAGTTAGAATCAGAATCCTGCAACCACTGGCAAAATCACAGAATCACAGAATGTTAGGGATTGGAAGGGACCTCGGAAGATCATCCAGTCCAATCCCCCCTGTCAGAGCAGGAACACCCAGATGAGGTTACACAGGAAGGTGTCCAGGCAGGTTTTGAATGTCTCCAGAGAAGGAGACTCCACAACCTCCCTGGGCAGCCTGTTCCAGTGTTCCGTCACCCTCACTGAGAAGAAGTTTCTTCTCGTATTTAAGTGGAACCTCCTGTGTTCCAGTTTGTACCCATTGTCCCTTGTCTTACTGTTGGTTATCACCGAGAAGAGCCTGGCTCCATCCTCATGACACTCACCCTTTATGTATTTATAAACATGAATGAGGTCACCCCTCAGTCTCCTCTTCTCCAAGCTAAAGAGACCCAGCTCCCTCAGTCTTTCCTCATAAGGGAGATGAGAACAAATTTCTTCTCCATCATGCTTGCTGTTGCATCTGGTTTCTCAAGGCACTTGCCTAGGGAAACCTAGGCAGATCTCAATGGGAGAAGACAACAGAGGGCTTGGTAAAGGTCCAGAATAGCTGAGAGCAGGCCCTAAGTTTTTGTTAGTTGTTTTTCCTTTTAGCACAGAAGAACCAAGGTCAATTCACATTTTTGGCCCCTTTCTGGGCTTTGAATCAACCCGTTTAGTAATAATTGGAGCAAGCCTGCATGTATTGACATGAGTAGAGTAGAAACATGGTATTCTCTGGCTGTATCCTCATTTTCTTTTCACAGGCAAGTTTGAGAGCTGAGAGATGCGTGGAGTTGTCTCAAGCCCCCTCCATTATTTTCTGGGGTGCTCTTTGTGCTCTCAAAAGCTGCTAAATCTACACTCAGCATAGCTCAAATTTGGTCCCTGTGAGTTCTTAGAGTTGAAGACATGGGAAGGACTCAATAGGAGGAACTATTTAAAAAAAAAAAAAATCTTATCTAAATACCAGAAGGAAAACACACCAGTCCCACAAATGGCTGGTTTGTAGAATTTTATTCTGATGGCTTACTCACTTTTTTTGAGAGGTTGTAAGCTAATTTCTGAAGGAGAAAGCCCTGAGTTGCTTAGCTGCAGTTTGTACAGTTTTTTTTCCTAGCTGTGAGGATGGAGCTGCAGTATAACACATGGAGGAAAGTGGCCCTGTGACAGGGAATTATGTGGTGGAAACCCTTCAGATATCTGACCAGGTAGTTATGGATTGTGATGTGAGGGGACAGGGAGAGAAGATGCTTCTTTGAATCCGGTGAGCTGTTTTGAAACATCCAGAAGGACTTCTCTTTGTTTATATTGTTTGTAAAAGAAGAAAATCTATGTTCACAGAACATTCCTATCATGAGTGATTATTTGTCAGGGTTAAATATGAATTGCATTTGTATCAATGAGTGAGATGTAAGCAGATGAAAGCTTTTAGTGTAAGCATTAAATGAGGCTCCACTGACTATAAGGGAGCTGCAGGGCGGTAATGAAGAGACATAGTTCATTCAAATTTCATACTGCGTAGTGTGTTCCTTTCCAAATAGGTTTTATTTAATGGTATTTGTTATTTTTATAGCTTTGTCTCCTCCTTCTCACCGTACTCGCAACTTCTTTCCGTAAATGTATCGACGTGGTAAAAAAATTCCATAAACAGAGATAACAAGCTTTTTATGTGCTCATATGTATTGTTATTCATAGTACACATTAAATGCCTAGGGTTACCGCTTTTGGTCCTTAAGGGACATAGTAATAAAAATTCAACAGCCATTTTTTTCCTAATCAGAATTCTGTACTGAATGCATCTGGTTTGGAACTAGTAGATTAAAAAAGGCAATAAAAGCACTGCTTGGCTGTTAGCTATTTTTATTTTTTTCCTTTTGGGTATCATAAATTGCTTGCATAGAAATCTGAGATATAACCTGTCTTGTTTTTAAGGGAAGATGAATTTTGGATTAGAATTCAAAGTGAATTTTTTATAGGGGAGTGAAGCCTTTAAGTACCCCTCAGTACCTTGTATGTATCTAGTTCTTAAGCGATCTTATGTCTTAAAATGTACGTAATGTACATGTAATGTTTCACTGTAGGCTTTGAAATATATTTTGTTATCAAATTGGCATCCTGTGTTTTGGGAGGGAGCTTTAAGGGTGTGTGCACTGGTCCTTAAAAGGCTGCAGAAACTGGCTTTCATCTTCCATGCAAATCTTGTTGCCCAAAACAGGCACCATAGCAAAGTGATTGGCTTCTGATTTTATGCCCTGTGAGACACTCAGCGTTCAAATGAATGCTTTTTGTGTGCTGTCCTGCTGGTATGGGAATTTCTTGCTATTAATTAATGCAATAAAAGCATATAAGTACAGTTTCCATTCAGATGTTTTTCAAAGGTGGGTCACTGATCCGAAGAGCATCTTCTGACCAAGATTGCTGTTTTGGATACTAAATTAGGTCCTTAGAACTTTGCTTGTCTTTTGCTGTGTGATAAAATCAGAACCGAGATACCTATTTGCAATGATAGTAGTTTAATGTTCCAAGTTTCTATCACTGGGAAAATGGATCTGCGCACCCTGGTACAACACCTTGGAGGTTAGCAGGTGGCAGGAGAGCCACGGACCTCAGTGTGGCAGGGCCGGTAAGTGATGCTTGGCTGCGAGGCCACAGCCGGCTCTGTGATTTTAAAACAGCTTGAAACCGCACATTTCCATATCTTTAGCCTTCTTTTAGCCAGTTCCCCTGGTGGCTGCGGGAATGCGGCGTCACCAGCATGGAGGGGCCAGGTGGTCAGAAGATGGCACTGTGAAGAACGAGGGGCTCAGGGCCCCTCTGGCATGGGGGGTGTGGGGACACCCGATGTCTGCTTCGGAGGAGCAGCCCCCACATCCACCTCTTCTCTCAGGCTTCCCCGAAAAGGAGGTGTCTGGCGGGGTGCTGGGAGCAGCTGCAGTGTCAGGGTGGGCAGCTCCTGGTCCTCACGCTGCAGGGGTAGGGCAGAGGTGGCATTCGCCCACCATTTCGGAGCTCACAAAGCTGTTTTCTGGGAAATGCCTGAGACAAAGAGCAAGCACGATGGCCTGCTTCGTAACACGGATTTATGGCTGAACTGCTGACCCATCTTAAATGCAGCCATTTGAGCCATGCATTATAATATGGGATTAAATTTGCATGTCCCTTTGAGTTACTAGTGGCATTAGTCATCTTCACTATGAATGTCCAGCTGGGTTACTGAAATTACTGCTTTTCTCTCCAGTGCTGCTTCTTTGGTTTCTGCATGTGTCTGGTCTTTTTAATACCTCTTACCATGCTTATGTGGTTTTTTCGTTTTTGTTTTCTTTTTTAATATCTGTTAGCAGACAGTTTTAAAGGAAATATTTTGGGAGATGCTTTAGCTTTCCCATGTGGCTTAGATTGTTCAATCTTCTTGTGGTTCCATCGACTGCAAAGTCATCGTTGTTATACTTTTAGAAAGAAATTTTATTATTTGTATGTAGTTACCTGAAATCCAGAAAAATCACACTCTCAAAAATGCACGATATCCCTGTCATGATGGATATGAAGCGCTCCATTGTTTAGGCATAAACCTCATGCCGTTGCCTCCTTAAGTCAGTTGTTTCCTGTTCTGTTCTCATAATGACATACATGAAAGATTAAAGATAATGGTGTTTTCTTGTGAGTGTAGCCCATGATGAATTCTACTGGCTAAATAAATAACAGGATAAAAAAAAAAAAAAGCTAGATGGTATTAAAAACATAGCTCCAAAGTCAGCTTTCTAAGTTTCCTGTTGGGGTATTTACCCAACTTGGCTTAGTTTCACAGGTGTTTTTGGTGGTTTTTTTTGTTTTCATCACAGGCTAGACACAAGGAAGAAATTTTTTACAATGAGGGTGGTGAAACGCTGGCCCAGGTTGCCCAGAGAGGTGGTAGATGCCCCATCCCTGGAGACATTCCAGGTCAGGCTGGACGGGGCTCTGAGCAACCTGATCTAGTTGAAGATGTCCCTGCTCATGGCAGGGGTTGGACTAGATGGGCTTTGAAGGACCCTTCCAACCCAAAATATTCTATGATTACATGATTCTATAGCAATCCTAATGGAGGAGAGCCATGCCAGCATGACAGCTCTGGTGAGTGTGAGTAAGCAGAGATAAAGCCCTGACTTCCACTTGTTCTCACGGGTGTGCTGGGATGAGGTGCAGGGACAGGCCCCTACTGTCCCCTGGGACCACCCATGGGTGAGACAGCTCGGGGGGAAAGCTGCCATGTGGTGCTGGCTGTGCCTGCAGACATTACAAGGATCTCACGCTGTTCTCCTCCTTGGCAGGGAACTGGGTTTACCAGTGTGGTCAGCTTACGTATTTTGGAGCAGAGGATGTGGCAAGTTGGGATAGCTTTTGCGTTGCTGATGCCCATTCATGCTCTGAAAATGTCATGTGTATGGTGCAAATTATGGTATGGTATGGTATGGTATGGTATGGTATGGTATGGTATGGTATGGTATGGTACACCTCATTTAAGGGAGTAATTGACTTTGCTGTTGGTTAAATGCTCTTTTATTTCTTGGTGTTTGCGTAACAGTGCTTATGCCTTGATGAGGTACCTGCTACACCTTGACTTTGGAGTTTGCATCTGGACAGTTCTCTAGTTTGGGGAGGATAACTTTTTCAAATTAATAAGTCAGTTTGGACCGGTGAAGCGGGACAGTGGGTGACTTGAAGTGTTTCAGTTATATTTGAGAAGACATAGGATGCATTCATAAACAAGCGGTGGCAGGAAGTCCTTGCTCTTTCCCAGGTGAGGGGGTAGGGGCCTGGTGGGGTACTGCTGCCTGTGTAGTAAACACTATGACTGTTTAGAGTTCACTCCTGCTATGAGCAACCTGTTATCTGGCATAAACAGTGTAAATACAAGTTCTAGAGAAGGGTGCTGGAGGGGGCCTCCCTAGCACTTTTCTGTCAAGAAGGCGGCAGAGTCCTTTTTCTTAGATGCTGGTTCATACCAGCCTTGCTCGTCAAGGAAACAGAGGCAGTTATTGTAGGCAAACCAAGGGAATTTAAAATGGATCCAAGAATCTGATTTTATCTCTGGTTATGTGACTATTTATCCATTCCCTGTGCTGTCAGGGCGTTAAATTAGGTTACCTGGTACTGTTAGTTGTCTCCATCTCTGGATTGTTATCAGTGTTTCTTCAGTTGTTGCAACTGTCCTACAAATTTATGTGCTGATGAGTTAATAGATGAATATCTAGAAAGACTCTTTATGTATGTAAGCTTGCAGAAACACCTTCAGTCTTGCACAAGCTTTTCAAGCGCGATAATACTTGTTACAGGGATGTTAGCTTTACTGTAGTACCAAGTCTGTTCTGCATCCACCAAATTTGCAGGTGAAAATCCCGTTGACCTCAGTGTCTTGCAACGTAGGTGACTGAAACTTTAGAATAAAACACGAGACTCCAGAGGTGACTGTAGGGAGCAGATGACAGTTAGTGTAAGGCCATTTTTATTTGCATAATGTTATTTCTTTATGCTCATCACTATTAATTAGCATTTAATAATCTCTCAGAGAATAGATCCTTCACATCAGACGAGCAGGCCTCTTTCCATTTGAGCTCTTTTTCACCGTGGTGAGCAGATGGTTTATGTGTTCTGTGTTTATAACAGTTCTGGGTTATAAGAGGGAAGAATTTAATTTTTTCCTGTGCTGAAGGGACTCTGAAGCATGGCACACTTGTGTCTTACTGGATTATCGTTATTTCATAGCTGAGCTGGTTCTTTGAGCTCTGGGAGTAGGCTACAGGATTTTTAGGAGCTGTAATAAAAGAATAGAAATGATGCTGTTAATATTAATTTTACTATAATTTCCATGTAGTGCTTTGCAAGATGTTTTCCGGACTTTTGTTTTGTTTTGTTTTTTCATCTGTGTGGTTCTGGGGACAGTGCTAAAATCCTTAAAAGGAGCAAGCAGCCCCCTTTCTCTCTCCGTTTCTCACTTTTCTCATCTCTCTGAGTTGCTGTGCTGAGCTCAGGTGGTGGCTGGTCACTGTGCAGTGCCCATAGTGACCCGCTCCTGGAGCCAGGCTGGATGCACCACAAAACAGGAGGACTCTGCAGAGCAGCCCAGGCTGGATAGAGGGCTGAAACTGTGCCTTGTCATAGTTTCTTTCTGGGAGTTATTTGCTATGAGCTTTGAGAAAAGGTTTGGTTTGGGCTGCACGTGGATTTGGATGGATCAGGTTGAAATGTTCTTTTTTTTTTTTTTTTTAATACATTCAAGCAGGCCTTTAAAACAGTTTATTTGCTAGGAGAATATGGTGGTGTGAATAATGAGGTGATGAAATTAATCTGTGAAAGTTTGTGGACTGGTGTGGTGATGTATTGTGGCAGAGGAGGAGAGGAGAGGGAGGAGAGAGAAGGAGAAGGAGAAGAAGGAGAAGAAGAAAGAAGGAGAAGGAGAAGGAGAAGGACAAGGACAAGGACAAGCACAAGGAGGAGGAGGAGGAGAGTGAAACCCTTTAAACATCATAGGAAGAGGAGTGCTTACATCTCCCTAAAACTGGGAAACGAAAGAAGGCCCTGCTATATGACCCTTATTACCAGTCAGTGCCTTTGAACGGAAATGAGCAGCTCAGACCTGCTGGTGCCATAGGATTGAAATTACCAGTGAAGCTCACAAATTCTGAATGCCACCACCAAAGTATGTTTACAACTCATCCCTAGCACATGAGAAATTATTCTTATTGCAAGGACCTAAATACATTCCTTGCAACTGAAGTTTCAGCTAGACTGTGCTGACTCAACCCTTTGCTAAGTTTTAGAAACATTTATCATTTGAATGGAATTTCCTATAGGTTTGCCTCCATCTGGCAATGACTTAGAAGTGTTTAGGAAATGCGTTTCAGCATTTTTGGCAAAAGAATATGAAAAAGTGCTCATTTAATATGTTTCTAAAAATACACGTGAGCTGTATCAGAACCTGAAATTTTTGATGGAAGTAGTCCTCTTGGGAATGGAAATTGTCGAATGGAGAATTGGGAAATCCTGAAAAGATGAAGTTTTCAATGAAACAAGAATTTTCTGAATATGCCAGCTAATGTCGACATTCATTTTGTAGCTGGACTTGAAACTTAGGCCTGTTTATGGCATCATGCACTGCGGCATGGCATGTGTTGAATCAGTTCAGTTAGGCAGAACCAAGGCTTGCCCTGCTGAAGATCTGTAAAGTGCATTGGCTTCAAAGTCATATCTGGGGCTCGGGGCCCAACCAGAATTGAAAGTCTGTAGCCAAGATGGGGAACCTGTGGTCTGGAGGCCTGCACAATCTGTGAGGATGTACACCTGGACTGGGATTTTTGTCCATGTTAGAAGATAACACAAAGGTGCATGACAGTGTACAGCTTGCCTGGGGCTCTCCGAAGGCTCTGCTCTGATCTCACCAAAACAAATGTGAAGGACATCGTATACAGTTTATGGAATCACATGCAGATCAATTCCAAAAGCTATATGAGATGGAGGATTGCTGCAAATTTCCTATGGTGAAGGGGAGAGAGGAAGATCCCATGATTTCTGTTGTGTTCTCTAACAGTCTCCTGGCCAAAGCATTGTCATTACAACTTGCGGTTGCCACTACTGTGTCAAAAGACAATCAGAACAGCAGAAATCTGTCAGGAAAGTTGTGGCTTTTATTCTTGCACAAATAGGTTCAGATAAAACAGAGGACATTTTCCAGGTATGTATTAACAGAAGAGAAAATGGATATTCAATTCTCCTGTATGCAGTTTGCTTCAATAGCGCTTAACATCTAACTGGCTCTAATTAGGCTCGGAATGATAACACAATTAAGTGCATGCCACTTCTGTTTCCCTTTGAAAACAGGAAGCAGAAATACAGATAGGTTACCCTCAGTACTTTGATGCTTTCCCTGATGGCTGCATCTCATTGCTGGGATCATTTTTGCTGATGCGGCTGCCCTGTGCTGCATTTAGGACTTACTGCTCTGTGGCGTGCACTAATTGCAGACAGAGCATGATTCAATTTACCTGTAAAACAATGTATGATAGGAAACAAGCAGCTGATATTATTGCATGTTTAGAGATTTTTTTTTTTAACTTCCTCTTGGTTTATCTGGTTCCGAGTTTGTTTTTCCAGTGTGCTTCAGGAAAAACTACTGAGTTGAATTATGCAGGTCAAATGACCTGGAGGCTTAAATTGATCTCTCTTGTCCCAGAACAACTTACAGACCATCTATGCATCACCTGAGACTTTAGGGTTTTTTTCACAGGCAAGTGCAGTTTAAAAATTTCTGAAGAAAGAGCCAGGACCTCAAGATGTCAGGGAGCTGGCTGTCAGGAGTATTTCGGTATTATTTCCTGGGACATACAAACCAAGCCCCAGTGTATTCCTTGCTACCTTTTCTCGTAAAATGGGGGCTGATGCAAAGGGATTTGATCAGGATTTATAGAATCATAGAATAGTTTGGGTTGGAAGGGACCTTCAAAGCTCATCCAGTGCAACCCCCTGCCACGAGCAGGGACATCTTCAACTAGATCAGGTTGCTCAGAGCCCCATCCAGCCTGGCCTGGAATGTCTCCAGGGATGGGGCATCTACCACCTCTCTGGGCAGCTTATGCCAGTGTTTCACCACCCTCATGGTATAAAATTTCTTCTTCATGTCTGGTCCAAATCTACCCATTTTTAGTTTAAAACCATTGTCGGTTTTCCTGTTGTAACACACCTTTCTAAA
Organism: Pampusana beccarii; assembly: GCA_013399365.1. Classification (NCBI taxonomy): domain Eukaryota; kingdom Metazoa; phylum Chordata; class Aves; order Columbiformes; family Columbidae; genus Pampusana; species Pampusana beccarii. The sequence continues at coordinate 1,267,906 of VWYH01007997.1, read as the reverse complement.
ACGTCTGTCCCCATCTTTCTTATAGACCTCTTTTACATACTGAAAGGCCACAGTAAGGTCTCCCGGGAGCCTTCTCTTCTCCAGGCTGAACAGCCCCAACTCTCTCAGCCTGTCCTCACAGCAGAGCTGTTCCAGTTCTCTCATCATCTTGGTGATTTACAAACAGAAGGTCACACCTTTCAGAAAAAAAAAAGTACGTTTTTTTGGGGATGGCATTTCACGTTTATTTTTGTCATGGCAGGTAAGAATTGGGACACATACAGGCTTTCTAGGAGGTGGTGAGGCCTTGCTCTGTCTACTGAGTATGTGCAGAATCTTTATGCAGTTTTCAGAGTACTTGTGCAAAGCTCTTGTTGGCAGGATGGGGCAACTGTTGGCTTTGCCTGTGGCCTTGTAGGAAAATACTTTCCTATGGAAAAATACTCCTTTTAAAATCTTTCCCCTTTGGTATCTCTGCTTCAAAGCGTTGCTTTCTCTGAGCATCCTTCCAGCATGGAAAAGGCAGCTCAGTGCCCTCCACCCCCTGCGTGGTGCTGAGCTCACCCGTCCTCGGCCAACTTTACCAGCACGTTCAACAGAGGGGCATGCACAACAGGGCTATTGCTCCTTGTCCCATCCAAAGTGGTCCCTGCCACAACTGGGGGTCCACCAGCAGCCACCCAGACAGAGCGAGAACTCTGCCAGGGTCTGCCCTGCGTTGGGCAGGTGTGGGGTGGGCTGTCCTGCTGTGCTCACCGGCCTGCGAAATCGCAAGCTGTAGGAGCTGTGCTTGGACCAACCCGTGTGGTAATAAACTGAGTATTCGATCCAGCAATTGCGTTATTTTCGACTGAAACCGGCAACAAAACCAAAACCTCCCACTTCCAGGAGTTCCGTGTTTTGTAAGCAACGGCTAGTTGCTTTCTGATGTGAAAGATGGTTGTACTTAAAATAGGTACATCTGTGGGAGAGAGAATTTTCAGCTAGTGAAACTGTTCGAAATGGTATGGAAAAGTTGCCTCAGTTTCTGTGAGCTGGCGTGAAATACGTTTAATACTAAAGTAGAGAAATGGGTACTCTTTAACACAAAACTAACCTGGTCCCAGTCGTACGGAAACATGAGCATGCTGCACCATAGCTATTTTTTAACAGACATATCAGATTTAAAATGTTCCCTTCCCCCTCAGTCCGTGACTTGAGAGTGCCAGGGGACCAGACAGGATTAATCCCTGTACCCTGAAGAATATCCAGTATTCAAGCAAGGAGCTGGGCTGTTTCCTAGAGCAGTGCAATCCCCATATGATCAATAATATAACTGAGCCACAACCACTTGGTTGATTTATTCTTTTAATTTCATGAAGTGCTTGGCTTTGCAGTTTCATGCCAGGTGTTAGGCCAAAATGACTTCCTATTTTTTCCAGCACCATTGAATATATAAAATATATAAAATGGAAGACCTCTAAACCTGAAGGATGTCAAGAAGAATTTCATGCTAACTCTTTGCTCTTAGGCAATCAATCAAGCTATTAACGATCAAAAAAGAGCCACCTCCTCAGTGAGAAAGAGTTAACCCATTTTTCTTCTAGTACCATTCATCAGCTGATCAGTTGTGCACCCAAGTATGTGTGGCAGTAACATTTGCCTGCTGAAAGCATATTTGAGATATATCATGTTAGTGCAATACTGGTAAGCAAAATCATAAGATTTAAAAAGACATTTTAAGAAGAATTAAATCAGCTGAGATTGATGAGTACGTGTGGGTAAACTGAGCTTTGTCCATAGGAGATGTATAAAATATCTTGCAAAGTCAGCTTGCTCTACTTAAAATCAGTGGGAACTATATATGACCAGCCTGTCTTATGCAGTCAGCTGAATGTTTTTGAAGCTCACCTGTGCTTAATATTCGTGTTCGGTGAAACAGAAAGTTACTCTGGCTGGGATCTCACAGAATTCCCATAAAGTTGGAATTGGGAGGGTTTATCACTCATTCTTGTGCTGGATATCTCAGCAGGATAAGCCTTTTTTCCCTTCCTCTGTCAAGACAGGGCACTTGTTAATTTCTGCCTCCTGTCTCTACACTTGCTTTGATTGCCCTTTGGTTTTGCAGCACGATGTCATTTCACAAGAAATGTGCACTTTCTCCAGTGTGGTGGTTCCACTGAAGCTCAGATGGACCCCAAAAGAGATAGAATTGTGTTTAATATTTTGCAGTTTCTATAAAAGCAAAGCCTAAACTAAAGATCACAAGAGCAAAAGACTCGATCTGTGGATGTGTTGATGAGAGAGTATACTGCAAGAACACACGTGAGTCAGCTGGTGGATGAATAAATGCTGAGTTTTATGGCCGGCATCAGAGGGCACGGCAGAGTGCATGGTGTTTGGATTAAATTTAGAAAAAAATGGAGCTTGGCTGCTCCTTGTATGTTGATAAGGTGGTTTTTTTAAACAACATCGACACTTGTGTATTATGTTTCTTCTGTTCTACTGTTGTTCTTCAGAAGCATTGTGTAACTGCTTATGGGAAAATGAACTCTTCGGCATGCCATTTTTCTGGGTGGAGGTGCTGATGCAAGTCAAGCAATATGTCTAAGGAACAGTTTGGTCAAATTTAGCACAGCTGTGACTCACTTATTTTAAGTCCCTGACTGTAATAATTATTACATTGTAGCACCCACTTTGACATCTTATTTCAATTGCAGGAATAGCAAGCTGAGATAAAAGTTACGTTTTACATGCTGTTAAGGTAGCTTGTAGAGTATGGGAATATTTCTGAATTTGGCAGACTGTGATGCTTTTTTGTTCTGAAGTTGCATGCACAATGCACTGGAAAAAGCATTTCAGGTTGCCCAGTATCTTGGGAGATGGAGCAGAGCTGCTCGTGCTTGACAGCAGGTGAATGGGCTTCCACAGTTGGGAATGGTCCAGGCAACTTTCCTGCCTTCGTAGATCAGACAAACCCTTTTGTGGGGGAAAAAAAAATAGTAATAATTTCTCCTCATGTAGGGCATAGGGGAGATAGTTTTATTTCAAGGAAATAACTGCACATTTCTGTAGGTGGATATTCACCTCTGTCTTGAAGGAGAATTTGGCTGGGGAGCAAGCATGCTGACATGCTTACCCCAAAGGAAGGAAACTCGGTGTGCCCGCCTGAAGAATGTCCTCATCCTCTTCATGCTCAATGTCAGTGATCTGTTATCTCCATGGTATGTACCAAGTGTGGCCAGCAGGATCAAGTTTAAATGTTGAACTCCACAACAAGCTAGTTTGCTTACTTTTACCCTGCTGTGGACATGGAGATGTGGAGAAGGATTTTGCTAACATGGAGCTCTGGTTAAAGACCAGCATGCAGAATTTTGTAATTTGTGGATTCTGCCAGATTTTCTGATTGAGATTGTCAAATGGTTCTGGGAATTGAACTGACTTCTTAGCTAAAGAAAGATTTATCTCTAATTTCCTCATGCAGTGGATGCTATGACAGCTCTGAAGACTTATTAGCCTTTTTCTTTGCTAAATTTTAATTGGACAGCTAAAAAGTACAGTCCGTGTGGGGATGGCAGCTCTCAGGAGTCTGCGTTAGTGCAGGAAAAGTGCCCTGGCACCTGCTGGCACTGAGGCCACGTTGTGCTGAGAAGGTCAGAGTGGGATTCCCAAGCTGCCATTTAAGGCTAGAACAGGTTGTGAGGATAAGAGTTTGGGGCAACTTATTGCTCAGAGGAAGTATTTAGTTTGGGGATTTCTTCAAGAAGAAGGGAGTTTGTTCATGCTGACAGCCTGGTCTGTACCCCATACTATAGGTCTGCACTTTCTCCCACATCCCAGTGAGGTCCTTCTGGGAAAAGTTAATGCTCTCTGCCCTTGATTTTGTCTCAGAGATAAATTAAGGTTTTCCACTGGCCAAAGATTAAGGTGCATTTTGTTGTTAGGTGAGTGTAGGTGGCAAAAGCTTATGGGAAGATGTGACCACTCGTCCTGGTATGCATCTTGAAGTTGAGTGAGTTTGGGTAAATGGCAGGCTGGTTTTATTCTGATGGTCCTTGTGCAGTTGTACCCTACCATCTCTTGTAATGACTATTGCTCCACTGGTCAGGCTGAGAACAGAGCAGAATAGTTTAGAGCAGTTACTGGTTTGTTCTGATCCTCTGTACGGTCTGGTGAACAAGAGGGGAAAGTGCTCAGCAGGGACTCAGCAAAAGGCTAGCAATTTCTCTGGCATTCCTGGACCTTGCTACCTAAAAAAGAGAATTTTCAGGTAAGCTACAGCTCGATGTCTGTTTCCCACTTCTCCTCTGTAAGTGGTATCATATGGAGACAGAGACTGACAAGTGGCTTAGCTCGTTCTTTGGTATCTTTTATCACCTTATTTGGCGCAGTTTAAATTACACTTTTCCAAAGGTAAATTGCAAGTTGCTTAGGAAAGACTTTTTAATGCTGTTTTTGCTGGCAGTTTATTTTATCCTTTTCGTGTAAGCAGTACCAATCTAGTATCTAGCGGGGCTGCCTTCTAAGCAGGAACAGATGGCCTGTGCTAGCTAGGACAGGAAGGATCATAGGGGTAGGAGCCAGTGTTATCTATATATGTGTTTTGGATATCAACATGAACATTTCCCAGGAGGGAGCACAGCTGGCACTGGAATGGTGGAAATCTGATTTTTGGTATTCTTTATTCCAAATCTTGGCACACTTGAAAATGAACGTATGTGCTTCATCTTGGGCTGTATCAATAATACTGAAATTACACCCCTTCTTGGATAAAATTGCTGTGCTTGCTGTCTTTCTGCTTTTTTTGGCTTATCCTGTGATTACAAGTACTGTGTGAAGAAGTATGCAGAAGAGACCAGCCAGTTCCATTATGTAATCTGCTTCCATGTATGCTGTGCTACAGGGTGGCCCTAGTACATAGTAACTAATGCAAAGCTGAAGGAGGAGAAAACAGAATTACTCATGGACATTTTAGACCAGTTTTTCCCCTGCTATCCTTGCTCCTGCACTAAAATGCTTCAGTCCCAGGATGGGCAAAAAGCCAAAGAGGAGAAGGGGATGTGTCAGAAAGTGGCTGCCTTGCAGATCTCCTGTTCTGAGGTCTTCTCTTCTTAACACCAGGCTGGCAGCATCCTCCACGCTCCAGTTTGGTTTTCATCTGTAGCAGTGGGCACATCTCTAAGGGGGCAGGGGCAAAAGGTGTGGATGAAGAAAGCTGTGATCATAAACACAGTGTGTTGAGGTAAATCTTTGATTCTGCTAAAGTGGTTAAGGCTTAGCCACAACCGCTGAAATCACAGCCTGCTTTTTGAACTGTATTGTGCTGGATATTTTTCATGGCGCTAGCAGGCAAAGACCAAGAGATTCCAGACATGTCCGTGTGATTATGGTTTGCTAGATCGGGCCTTTTGGAGGGCTCTTACAGTATATATTAGTATTTTTCTCCTCTTAACACTAAGAAACCATGAGTCTGGGAGGCAGGAAACTGCCCTGTTTCACATGAAAAAAAATCACAGGAACCTCTCACTGAAAAATTCCCTGTCAGACATGGGATAATATTAATGTTGTTGTTGTTGTTTTCCTGGGAGTTTCCCATGCGAATCCAGTTTAGATGATAACATTCCATTCAGTTGTCGTCCTGCCACAGTTCTGAACTTAAATCCTTTTGCTTCCCCCTGAATGGACAAACGCTAAGCAGTCCTTGCTTCATGTAAGGTAACTAGAGCTTATGTCATCTGTGGGATGATGTAACGTTCTGACTTCTTTTCTCTATAGTAGGATGATAACCTGTACTACATAAAACACATCAGAAGTGCCCAGAGAATGATGCTGAAGATGACCTAAGGCGATCCTGTCAGGCTGCGACCTTATCCGTGGGCAGCTGAGCAAGGGGAAGACAGTTTGCCTCAGCCTGGTCTGGAAGCATTTCTGTCTCACAACTTGATTTATGAAAGTTGTGCTTTCATACAGCTACATCACTGGAATGGCAACATTTTTTGCTGCCTTGACATCTGCCTTCTGAGCATGAGCAGAAAAGGCTGGTGTTGTGTTATGAAAAGACCCATGAGGACTGTCTCTGAATTGCCCTGGGAGAGAAGACCAGGTGAGGCAGTGAAAACTTCTCCTCTCCCCCAGCCCCACATACACACACTTGCTTGAATCTGGGGTAAAGCCAAATTCTGTGTGGGCTCCCAGGGAAGCTTCCCTGGTGATTCAAGAAATACAGAGATATAACTGGTACACATGGAGCCTCTTTCCAAATTAATGCAAGACTTCTTATTTTGGAAACAACGTTCCTTCCATTTAAAGCGTCTTTTGCTTCATTTGGTATTAAAGTTATCTCAAAGGCAATTAAAGCCTTCTTTGTGCTGTGTTTGTGAACTCCTTTTCTTCCACAAAAGTTCATTTTACTTGAGGCAGTTGCTTCAACTTCTAGAAGTGAATAGCTTTCAGAACTCTAGTGACCATATTGCCTTTTGATGAGTTTTCAAGGAATGGCTGAGATATCTCAGAAATTTATCTTCCAGGTAGTTACAAGATTCCACCAGAAAGATCTCTCGTTCTGTCAGCTTTCTTCCTAAACCTGCCTGCTTACGCTAGCACGACTCTTTTCCACATGTTTGGCAGTAGAAAGTCAGAGGGGCTCTGCTCATGGTGGACTAAAAGCCTTTCTTTGATATGATGTGAGTTATGTCGAAGGTTAAGATCTTGGATGAGATTGCCTCTCCTGTGAGAACGAGGACTGCTGGAGGATATTTTCAGAACAGTGGACGTAAATGCCTGCCCCAGTCCTGCACCCTGCTTTTTCATTGATGGTCTCTTTTGTGGAGGTGAGACTGGAATTACATTGTTGGTCTTTCAGGGGAAGAAAAGATGCGTTTAACCTCACTTGCTCTGCGACCCACAGGATACATGACTGTGCAAAATGGTCACATGCACTTACCCTTGGTGGAGGTGACTGCTGAGATTTTTCTGGCTCTCCTATTCTCTGTTAGCTCTGTGATGGAGTGCTGTGGCAAACCTTCCGGAGAACAGCAAAGAAATGAGCACCTGCTTTTGTACCTAAGCTGCTGAAGGGATCAAAGTATTTAATGCTAACTCTCCCTTGCACTTCCCTCCTTAAGCTCTACTCTTGAGAAATAGCTCATTAATTTCTTAGCACCCTGGTAAAGAAGGAAGGGGCAGAAGGCCAAATGAATTTGGTCCAGGTTTGGTTTCCTTATAGCAGTTAGGAATCTGCTCTTTCCCTCCTTGTTCCAGCAGGAAGACCAGGAGCTGGATGGCGAGGAAGGTGCTTCCCTGTTGTGCTGTATACTGGTTTGGTTGCTGCTTATATGCTGGCTGCTATATATAAAACGTATTCTTGTTGGACAAGAGGAGTTACGTAAAAATTATGGTAAAGGCCGTATAGGTTACACAGATTCCTGATTTTACCACCACCTACCTCCCAGAACTTCACACCAAAGTTTAAGTGTAGTACCTTTTTTTCTTTTTCAAAGATCTCTGTGTATATCACAGGTTGTCAGAGAAAATGTTACTTATAATAATAATACTTTGACCTCGTAAGTCAGCTTTCCAGATAGATAGAAATTTGCAGGTTCCTTTTGTGTGGGCTTGGCAAGCACTGTTAGAGGAAAAGATAGTTCATTACCTGCTTAGAAAGGAGAATATTGGTGCCATAACAGTATTCTTTGCTATCCTTTTCGCTAGCTCACTGATGAAGTCTGTTACAATGAACCACGAACTTTTTACCTGACTGTGAAACTGTCAAGAAAACCACAGATAACAGTAAAGTTTAAAGATTTGCACATGGTTCCTGTTGTAGGAAGACATTGTGGATTTTCACACTACTAATGCACGTTTCAAATTACGCCTGAGTTTGGGCAGGGGAAGCGAGGATGCTGGTAAAGACAGAAGATTTTACTATGCTTTGTGTTCCAGCAAACAATATGTGAGAGATGATTCATCTAGAAAAATGGGAAGAATTTAGGTAGCTTGATCTCTGATGACATGAAAGATAAAGGAAAAAACATAGCACTACTTGTTTTGAAACTCTTTCTGTCTCTTCAAAGTGCTATAGTTACTGACAAATATCATACTACCAAAGTTTTAGATGTCTTCATTCCTGGCATACCTGCCAGTTTCTGCAGCACACCTGGATTGCACCTTCGAGGCTGCCAGTTTCAGGAATTAAAAGCCAAATGGTGAACAGTTTCTCCTGAAACACCTCATGATAAAATGTTATCGTTATGCATATCTAACCTAAATAATAGCAACAATAACAATAATATTTAACATCCTGGAAGTGGTCCTGAACTTCAAAATTCACTCTGCTCATCCAATGCCTCTAACTTCCATTTTGGTAGAAAAAAGCAGCAAAACATTGATCCTGTTCTTAATACTTCTCCTTGGCCACCAAGCAGGTTCCCTCTGTCCCATTGGGTGGTCCCTTCCCAGACAGCTGCTGTGAAGCTTGTCTGGGACACAGCCCTGGTGTCAGTGGGACATGAGGGATGGACCCACAGCATTTGTCTTCTGGTGTAAGGGTAGCCACAAGGGCTCATCTGCGGTCATCAGACCGCATGTCCCCCAAATGTATCACCTTTAGGGCTGCTTGTTCTCTTTAATTTCCTTTCAGACAGGCTCCTGTGCTTTTGGATCACTCTTTTGGAGAAGGGCGGTGGATTTCTTTGGTTTTTGTGATGGCCACTGCTGCGTTTGGTCATCATATTGCTAAGGCAGTGCTGTTGCTCCACTAATATGATCTAGTCTCTCCTAGGTAATAAGTAGCTTGTTTTTGAAGAATTCTACCTTCCTTTCACCAGGTTCCTGATGTTTCTAGTGTGTTGGCGTTCTCATTTAAAACCAAACACTTCAGTTCCTCCTTCCACCATATTGTGTACAAGTATATACGTTTGTTCTGGTTTCCTATTTCCCCATGCTCTTTTTAAATGGGACAATTTATTCAGACTTCTCTTTGGATTTTTCCCCTCTGCATTTTGGCAGCTCCCATCCTGTCCTTGGCTTGAGGCTGCGGAGTTTTTATGACCTGGTCTACAGGTCATATCCTAATGTCATCCTAATCATTGTGTGGTTTTGCATTTCCTTGCTGCCGTTGGTTGAAAAACTCTCTCTCTTTTTAGTTTCATTTTTTTCTCCCCATCCAGCTTAAAGGTTTAACATCTGGTTTTGGTTTGGTTTGGATCAATCTGCCTTCCGCTCTGCACGCTCCCTCTATCTGAAACTCTACCCGGCTCATCGAGAGTCCAAATGCTGCTCTTAGGCTGTGGTACAGTCTGGGGATCTGAGCACTCACTGTAAGCTCTTTTCCCTCCTATTTTGTCCTTGTTTAGTGTTTTTGGGGAGTCGTGTGTTGCAGAAGATCTGTCTCTTAGAGCAGGCAACTGCACTGCAGCGGCAGGGGGTCCGGCTGTGGGGCACGGGGGTTTATGCTAATGCTGAATAGCACAACCATGCTAAATCCGTCCTGTGCCAGCTGTATCTTGGATTTCTAATGCTTTCCTAATGAGGCTGTGGTTATTTACTGTGCACACTCAGTACAGCCGCCTGCCCAGCCCTCCTCAGCACCTGCGGCCGGGGGCAGCCGCCCGCCCTGTGGGGCAGCCGCTGAGCCTGGGCAGCATTGCTCACCCTCTCACTCGAGTCCTCGCTCTGCCCTTGAAATGTGTTGGTCTTTTTTTTTTTTTTTTTTCTTATATTCAGCAGTGTGAAGGGGAAAAAAAAAAAAAAAGAGAAAAAGGAAAAAGGACTGCATTGCATTAAAAAAAGGGAAGAGGAAGAGGGAAGGAGAGGTTAAAAAACGGAAGGTAAAAGTGCGAAAGCACCAACTTTGGTGCAGTGCGTGCTGACACAGGAGGGCATGGCATCGGGCAAGGCACTGGCACACACAGGGATTTTGAGAGTGCAAACCGAGCTGCAAGCCCTAAAAAGCTTTCTTGTCATCTCATTCGCAGCTACCCCTCAGATAGCATGGTGCCTGTGTGAACAGATGAGCCGTCACTTGCTGTGTGAGCACCGCAGGTGTACCCCAGGGGCGGTGCTGGGGGCAGGCTGGCTGTGCTGCGAGCAGTGACCAAATGTCTCCTCCCGTGCCCAGGCAAGACAAAACTAGTTTCGGAAACAAACAAGTCAAGCTCAAGTGTGCATCATGTTGTGCTCATGAGTTATCCTCCTGCGGTGGGCAGTGATGCTGTGGGTCACAGGGTGCTGGGTGGCTGTGATGGGGCAGCAGCTCTTTGCTTGTCCCCCAGTGTGGGGTGGGAGTAAGGAGACTGGCTGCATTGGAGGTCTCTGCCCCTCACCCCCTAATGACCTTTTGGGATTTTCTCTACGACCATGATATCATGTAATGCTTTTGGGGCCAGAATTTGTCCTGTCTTTCCTTTGGGTTTTTCTGCCTTCAGATGGCTTCACCTGCCAGGTGTTAGTGCTGTCGGCTGCCTCTTTCTAGCTGTGTGAAATATGAACACCAATGACTGACAGAGAACTTGGTTGTGCAGGCAAAGATGTATGAGCAGAAAGAGTGAGTTAATGGAAAGATAGGAGGGGGAAAGAAAAGGAGGAGGAAGAAGAAAGAGTTAATGCAGAAGAAAACAGGAAAGGGAAAATGATGCTTGAGGTGACCAACCAGTCATCTGATGGGCAGTAAAATAAATGAGTGGCTAGACAGAATAAACTGGGCAGATGGAAGAGGAGATAGGGCTGGCAGGTCATGCTGTTTTATCACCCTGTGCACTTGCTTTCTGGCACATGTCACTTTTCCTAAGGTTGCTTGCCTCAGTAACAGTGTGCCTATATACATGCGGTGATGAGCAACATATCGGTGCTGTGGGAGTGCTGCTGTTCTGCTTGTGAGTGATACCAGGTAACTCTAAAATGCTGTAGCCCTTGGTATGTAGCCCTCACAACCCCCTTCAGTTCCTTGTCCCTTGGGGTGGGGGGTTGCTGCCCTGCTGACCCCACTCTTTGAGGGGAGGGAGGCAAAGGGGAAAATGCGGGGGGAGGGCCCCATCTGGTCTGTGGGATTTGTGAGGCTTATAGGGGATTGTGCTGGGATAGAAGAACCCCTGGGAATGGATAGGGGAAGATATCCCTGTGCTGCCTTGCAACACGCCATCGTGGTATAAGACCCCTTTATCTGCAGGTTGGTCTCTGCAGCAGAATCGAAAGGGCTGGTGGGTGGGAGGGGAGGCAGTGTGGTAGTGAGGGTCAGGAGGGAACCCTCCAGTTGGGTGGCTGCAAAACTCCCATCAGCCCCTTTCCCAAATAGCTTCGTAATGTCGTGGCTCCCGGTGGCATCGAGATTCACCGTGCTTCCACAAAAAAAAAAATAAAGTGCCAGTGGCATTGGCCATTAGCAACGTAGATGTGCGGGCGGAGCCAGGTAGCAGGGCACCTGTGCCTTGATTCCAGCCCCACACTTTTGGATATGCTCATGTATTCTAGAACTGCATTTTATGTTCTGGCTGCATAGGAAAGGGAGAGCATATGAAAGGTACTGAGAAAACATCTCTGGCTGCAAGTACTTATGTCACCTTTTGGGGGGACTTGTCACAAAGCCAGTTACAGCAACATCTTTGTCCATTGGTCATGTTGCCGTAAGTGTAAACACTGAAACCTCAAACATGCTGAGCAGTTTCCCAGGTGCATTGCATGCAGCTGCTTAATATGCTGCTGCTAGAGGCGTTTATGCTATGAGAGTGGGGCCTTTAGTGTATCCTAAAGACAGAGCACCTCACATGCCCAGTTGGCTGTACAAGATGAGCAGGCTCCAAGGGTTTTACTTTCCACCTCATTCCTATTACAATGGCATTTTCTCCCATTTCCTTTTCTTCTGTTGAATTAGAAAACCAATATCACTAATAATCCTATTTAAAAAAAAAAAAAAAAAGTTCCAGAAATTCATGAGCTGCCTGAGGGGGAATTGGGCATCTCTTTTGTTTACAGGAGCAAATCATTTCATCTTTGCTAGGCTGTGCCAGCTGTGGTTGCAGAGCAGCTTAAAGAGACGTTTCTGGTGACAGTAAGGGACAGAATGTGTTGAGATGCCCAATAATAGTAAAGCTGTACTTAAGTGAGCAAGCCTATGCTGACAGCAGAGGACTGTTTCTGAACATTTGTACTAATAAACTTTCTTTGTAGTCTCCTTGTTTATCTGCTTTGTTCCCTTAAATGATGGCACATTTGTGGATAATTTCCTCCACTGATAAGCTACCCCCATCAAGTTGAAAGTTGCCTATTTTTAAAATGCCAGCTGCCTCTCGCATAAAAAACCCACTGCTGATGTACCGTTGCTGGCAATGCATTATTCAATGTCCTTTTTAGACTCTCTCAAATAAAGAGCTTCATTAATATTTCAGCAGTCACTGTGATTCTCTCAAAGGGGGCTCCATTCCCTTTCTCACTTGACATCCCTATATTTTTGTGTGCAGAGAAGATGCTTGGACTTTGAGTTACCTTTGGTAGAGTGAACCCATCATTTTCTGGAGGAAGCAGATCTTAGAAACTTTGACCTTGAGATTGGTGCTAAGCAGATACCTGGTAT
>VWYH01007997.1:1240989-1255166 GCA_013399365.1 Pampusana beccarii | reverse complement strand
TCCCTGTCCTTCTTGAACTGAGGGGCCCAGAACTGGACACAATATTCCAGATGTGGTCTCACCAGGGCAGAGTAGAGGGGAAGGAGGACCTCTCTCGATCTACTAACCACCCCCCTTCTAATACACCCCAGGATGCCATTGGCCTTCTTGGCCGCATGAGCACAGTGCTGGCTCATGGTCATCCTGCTGTCCACCAGGACCCCCAGGTCCCTTTCCCCTACACTGCTTTCTAACAGGTCATTCCCCATCTTACTGCAGCTCTCAGGAATAGGAGTGGTTTGGGGGTGGGAGGGGCTGCTTTTGTACCCTGAATGCCAACTGTTGTGCTCCATTACATGAACTGATCTTTCTAGCTGGCTTTGCTAGCTTAGAGGAGAAATAGGAAAGGGGATTGAAAAAGGAGAATCAGAACAGGTTGGATTTCTGTACATAAAAATTTACTTAATAAAGTTTTTTTATTTAATATTTACTGCATTTGCACTAATTTCAAAACCATACTGAGGGCTATTTTCCTCCTTCCCTATATTAGGTACAAAGTCTGTGGTAAGGCTGGGCTTTTAAGAATGGACATATTGATTTCCTCACCTGAGGCGCTGGTGGAAAACCAGTATCAGGCAGGTCTGGAAAAAATGCTTTTGGCTCTAAAGAAGAAAGGCTGAGACAAGGAGCACCGATCATTCTGAACTCGCTGCGTAAGAGCAGTTTTCTTAATCCGTAGGGATCTTACTCCTTTCCTTGTGATGCCACAATAAAAGATTCCTTTGGCTTGATTGTGCATGACAGGTTTTGATGCTGGGAGATGGAGGTCTAGTGATACACAGCTGCGTAATAATTTTAAAAGGTAGTTTCTCAATACATCAAGCAATTAAGTGTTCAAAGGGAAGACAAGCGTTCAAAGCTGTTGCTCACCCATGAAACGAGAACGAACGCGATAATGCTTGCTAAAAATCAGTGCTGCAGTCTCCTGGGCACAGGAGAGCTCTGGGCTGGAGTCTCCCCTGCAAATGGAGGCAGACGGGGAACGAGGTTGAAGAGGTTGACCTAAGTAGGGTGGGGCCTGTCAGTTAGCAAAGAAATAAAGCAACAACAGGTACCAAGGGGATTCAGACAGTGGGTAACTGGACACTGCGTTGTCTGCCTACAGTGTGCCTGGTTTGCACGTCGGGCAGTTCTTGCACTGTACGGCCTCCTGTCGCGGCAGCGTGCAAGTGGAAGTCTGTGGCTTTGCTTGCAAAATGCTAGAAATGCTGTCAGCTGCAGTGGCTGGGCATCCAGAAACTCGAATGCTGGTTTGCTGTTGAAGGAAATTATTCTGACCAGGCTTGTTAAGAATAGCTTAATATTTCTCTCCCAAGTCAGCAGTAAAGCGATTTTACGGGCAAGAAGTAAGTTTGGGATTTGGGGGGTCTTGTTTGGTGTTTTTGTTTTCTGTTGATGCTGCTGTGCTTTAAACTACATTTCATGTTTAGATATCTTATTCAGTGGAAAATTAAATGACACCTTTAGTTTTGTGAGGTAAATAGTAGTTTTTAAAAGTCCCAGTCTTGCTCACCCAAAATGTACAGAGGAGTTGTTTACTCCTTCATGAGGAAAATAACAGCTGCTGTTCTTGCAAAATAAAGGATTTTTTCCCTCACCTCACTAGAATCACTCATGACTTTCCCAGTGTAGTTTGTTTAACATTTAAAAAAGGAACTTGGTTTACAAACTGTTCAGAAGGTACAGGAGAGCATATTGCATGGTGCTGGGAAGACAGAGAGGATGCCAAAGCAATGCTTGTATATTTAGACCAAAATATTGTGTCTTGGTGGGGAAGGTGGGGGGATTAGGCAGTAGACAAGTCCAACAGCCTGTGGAGGTCATGCATACCCTGTGGGCTTCTGTTGTGTGGTTGACCAGCTGAGAGGAAGGACTCTGGGTGGAGGGTGCAAGCTTCAACATTGCCATGTTGTTAATGGTGGGTGAATAGAATCACAGAATCATAGAATGTCCTGAGTTGGAAGGGACCCACAAGGATCACCGAGTCCAACTCCTGTCCCTGCACAGGACAACCCCACAGTTCACACCATGTGTCTGAGGCCTTGTCCAGTCTCTTCTTGAACACTGTCAGGCTTGGGGCCGTGACACCTCCCTGGGGAGCCTGTTCCAGNTTTAGCTGCTCCTCATGCAGCTTCCCCTCCAAACCCTTCACCAACTTTGTAGCCCTCTTCTGGACACTCTCCAGTAGCTTTATGTCCTTTTTATCCTGTGTCACCCAGAACTGCACACAGTGCTCCAGGTGAGGCCGCACCAGTGCAGAGCAGAGCGGGACAACCACCTCCCTCACCCGGCTGGCAATGCTGTGCTTGATGCACCCAGGACACAGTTGGCCCTCTTGGCTGCCAGGGACACTGCTGGCTCGTGTTCAACTTGCCGTCGACCAGAACCCCCAGATGCCTCTCTGTGGAGCCGCTTTCCAGCAGGGGAATGACGGGGTTGGCCCTGGCCGGCAGCACCCGTGTAGTGACCTGAGTGTGCAGGAGCTGCATGGGGGCTGGGTGACACGGTGGCTGTTGGTGGGTGTGGACCCGGGAAGGATGTGTGCCATATCCCTGTCACAGCCCCTTCGTCACCAGCAGGAGATTATTGTGTCATGCGCTTACTGACTGACCTTAATCTTCCTAATACAGGATCGCCCTCCCTGAGAGGGATGATAAGCAACCTGCTGATGGTAATGCGGTAAGCAAACCCCATGCTCCAGGGAGGAAGTGTTCACAGGGTGCTGAGACGTGAAGGGTGGAAAGAATGCCCTGGGGAAAACAGAAGACAGAAGGGACTTCTTCCTACTTTCCCTACTGCTGTCCATCAGGGCTTTCAGGATTACTGTCATCTGATGGGAAGTTCCTCCTTCTCAGGTTGCTTTTCCTGGCCAAGAAACCTTTTTCCCATTATACCAGAACTTCCCGAGCTGCTTTGGCTGGCTGCCTCATGCTCTTCAAATCCCTGGATATCTCTGCTTCTTGTTCCCTGTCCCAGGAGAAAGGGGAAGCGTCTCCTTCCTTTGTATTCTGGCCCTGCTACCACTGCCTTTCCTTCAGCAAACTGTTAATTATTAATGCAATTAAATGTCTATTACTGGTTCCTGCTGCAATTGTGTAATAGTTGCCTTGCTTTTGCAAGGATTACAGAAGGGTCCTGGCCCAGGAGACCTATCTGAATGGTGTTTGGAGCCATTACTCCCATCTGCTGGTAAAGTAGTTGACACTCATTATTTTACCTGAATGGCGGCTGCTGGAGAAATTGGGGCCATTGTGTCTGAGGACTGGCCAGTTTAAGAGCAGATGCTCAAAAAGAAACTGGATGCTCGGGTCTGTCTGAACTTGTAAATAGCTTAGCTTGGAAAACACGAGCCAAATTTGTTTTAAAAGTTCTTAAAATTTGCTAAGGGTAAATATTTTTTCCAGCATAGGAAGCAAGGACTGCGTGCAGGAGGGAGGAAACAACAGTAACCAAAAAGCAGAACAGGAGTTCAGTTCTTCTGGGCAAATGTTTGATTCAGTGTCTTAATTGATTGGGTTAGCAATGAAGATACCTTTTTGCAGCTTTAGCCACTTCTTTTCAAAGTTGTGTGTTTTCTGGAAATGTCCTTCCACAGTCAGTATTGGCACTGGTTAACTCCACACACCCCTCCAAATTCGGAAGGTTGAGATTTTTATAAAGGGAGAAAGGTGTTAATACTCTTACACTGAGATACATGGATCTCTCTTATTCCTGTCCATTTTCCTTTCCTTCTTCCAAGTCAGTTCTGAAAAAGGTCTCCAAGCTTCTGTTGCTAAGTCTCTCTCCCAATGGGAAGAAGACTTTCTGCAAGCCGTTTGACTCTTATTTGGTCAGAAAGGGACCAGGAGATTCAGTCAGAAAAGCTGGTTTGGTTGGAGGACAGCCAAGCAAACAGACACGTGCTCAAATCGGTGCTACTGATAGAGTGAGACACTGGTAGAAGTGACTCAGAGGAATTGGCTAATAGGGCCTGCAGCTACAAAAAAGTGTACGGAGCAAAATGTTGTTGTCAGCAGAACATCTGATGATGCAGTAGGTAAACTTGTTTTTAATGGAAACTGGGAAGTGAGGCTTGGAAAAATGTCAGGCGTAGCATTCTAGGTAGAAATTGAATGCTATATTCTTGGATGTTTGCAAGACTGTAATGCTTATTTAAGAGAGTAGAAAGGTAATTTGTTAATTAAATGTTCTGTCAGCTTGCTCCTGAGTGCCAGCTTGTCTGAGTCACCACTTATCAGGCCAGCCTTCCTTCCTACAAGTGTCACAAGCTTAAATTTTTACCGCAGCTTGATCTACATGTGATCCATAGTGACTTTGCTAATTTAAAACTGTGCAAATGCAAATGTTGCCTGTAGCATACCCAGCGCGGTTAAAATTACCTCTTTGGTGGGAACCATGTCAGAATTGTTGAGCTGGCACGGGTTTTCTTCTGGGAACAACCATTGTACTGCTGATGGTATTGCAGAAATGCTGTTGGGTTGAGACAAGCAGAAAAGAAGAATATCTGCATGGTTTGGTGTGTCTGTAGGAGCGCAAGAGAACTGAACTGCTGCTGTGCGAAGCAGAGAGATGGCACATTTGCAAGTGTCTGTAGTGCAGTGTCTATATTCCTTCTGGTTTCTGTGTCCTTGCCCTGGAGCTGGGGGTTTTGCCAGACATCGGCGTAGTCCTGTGCAGCTGCAGCCTCTTCACAGCCAAGTTTTAGGAGGGGATCTCAGCAGGGGAGGCTTGTGGGAGACTCAAAAATGTAACTCAGAGCAATGAGAAGATCCACAAAGCACCTGTCATGCCGCCTCTTGCCTGGGCAAAACGTATGTTTTTAAATCTCTTTGGGAGGGTGCCACTTCAGTACCCCAGCTCTGGGGTACTTTTGGGAGGGAACTCTGGCCCGAGGTGCTGTCGTTACTCCTTCCTCATGCAGGGGACAAGAAGGGAGGCCTTTTGCTTCTGAGGCTGCCCAAGCCAAGAGGCTATTGCAGAAGGATGCTGAGGAGAGCCTCCCCTCTGCTGGTCATCCTGGTGGGATCTGGGGGTCTTGGGGCTGTCCAGAGGTGTCGGCACATCTGTAGGAAGGACTTTGCTATTCTTGCTGACTCGTGGCCTCTTGCAGAAGTGAAGCCCTGCTGGTTAACCTTTTTGGTAGTAGGTTAGGTGTTAGGTAGGTATGTGCACTGCTGATTTACAGCCCTTACAAGAGCATCAGCAAAAGATCGCTTATGATTTTACTAAACTTGTGTGTAGCTACCTCAATAAAGGGGTCAACTGCTGAAAGTTTCTTCAAAACAAGAAAGAGAGGCTTTCCTGCAGGCTTTTCGGTGATACCTTAAAGAGCACATTGTACCAGTACAACACAAAGTGGCTCTTTCTGCTAAGTATAGTGACAGTGCTATTACTACATAGTTAATTAGGTCTTGGGCCTGAAATTAAGCTATTTGGGCTCTTTCAAACTATTAGTAGGAGAGATTCAAAGGCTCTTTTCCCCTTTGCTTTTTTTCTGCCTTTTTTGCCCTCACTTTCCAGTTCTTGCTTTTAGATCTGAAATTATTTTAAATTGCCCCAGATGGACCTTACGGGCAGAATTGTCCAAAACTGCCTAGACCTGGCCAGCATAAAGAATATCTCCTTGTGCGTGTGCCCATTAGTCTAATGGGAGTGAGGAGGGAAACTCTTGGTCAGACTTTGCAAATGTACCTCTGTGGCTGTTTATTTTGTGCCCTGTAGAGCCTTCAGCTTCCACGCAAACCTTCTGCTCGTGAAGGGACAGCTCACCAGCCTGGCTGAGCTGAGGTCGCGCATGCTCAGACTCAGGATGGGAAAGCCGGTTCACCTCGCCAAGTCGCTAAAACAAGAGCTCTGCGAGTCGCTTGGCTGTGCAAACTGCTCCTGAATGAGCTGTGTTGCTTCTGCTCTCTCAAGAGCCTCTTAGCCCAAAATGTCCAGAGTGAGCCAGCTATGACACGGTGCAGGGGAAGGCTGATTTCGCGGGGCTGAACCAGAGGTTGGGTTTTACGTTCTTGTTTTCCCCCTGCCCTCCTCCTGATGCACAACTGCTGCTGATTCCTAGCAGCACAGCTCATTTCTTCTTTCTGTGCATGGGCCGTTCTCTAGAGCTTTATTACCGTCAGTTTATGAAAAGACTTGTTGAAATGTATTTTGTGATGAGTTTTGCTTGAATACTAGTACCTGAAGCACTAACATATGAAATTATTTTTAAAAATAATTTTAGAATTTTTAAAGAAAAAGAGAGAAATTAACTTTTCTAGAAGACCTCTCGATTAAACAGGTGGGAAACCCAGTAGCACAGCTAAGGAGAAGGAAAAGGTAGTTGTTCTTTGTTTTGTTCTGCTGATTTTTTTTTTTCTTTTAAATTCTATGTCCCTTGTGTAATCCTTGTGCGTTCAGAGGCTAATTTAGCAATGCAAGGTGTTTTACGTCTTTTCCAGCATCCTCCCCGTACTGCTGCTTCCCTCCCTGGCTGTTGGGGAGGAGGCTGTGACAGGTGAAGGTCCGGCAGTGCCGCTGGATGGGGCTGGTTCTGTGACAGGGCCCCGCTTTGGTCGCTGTGCCGAGAGCAGAAGAGCTGCCGTGCTGCTGCCTGGGCTTGGACAGGCGATCACAGACAGGGCAGCAAACGGGGCAGCTTCCTTTTACAAAAGATAACTTGCTTCCTAGCAGTTCCTGTTGACCTAGAGAGCATCGGACAGTGGTTGTGCAACTGCCGATGTCTCTGTGTTTTGCTGGTTCTGTGGAGAACCGCTAAGTGCAGTAGATGATCGTCTAAAAGGCATTCAGCTCGTTTGTCGAGAGGATGCCAGTGCTGCTGCACGGACTCTTGCCCACAGCATCTTGCATCACATGCTCTTTGGAAAATATGGTTCCTTGATTGTGGTGGGGGACGGGATTGACTGCCTTAGAAAACTGCATGAATGTCTAGCTGGAAAGTACAATTTATCCTTGGTGCACTTTTCTGCAAAAAACATACTCTCTGGCATAATTTGTCCTCATATGACTAGTGCCATTAACTTTAATGGCTTGCATAATCAAGTTCTCACATTATCCTACCCTCCACTGTATTTTACTTTGCTTCTTGTTCTCATCCAAGCCTCTGAGGAACAGCGTGTGCTGTTTTGACTGGGAACAAACCTGTGCTGGTAGGTGCTGAAGTGCACAGGCTCCACTTCTTGTGGCCATTTGGCCACCTAAGAAGCAAGGATAGCAAGTTTATTAATTTGTCCTAAACAACCTTTAGAAGCATGTTTTAAATTATAAGTAATTTCAGGGTTCATATTTCTGTTTCCAGGCACCGTCAGCATTAATAAGAAAGAAGGACTGAGACCAGTAAAGGATTTGTGCAATGTGCACCCAGCACTGGGGAATAATGGGAGTGCTGGCCTTAGTCCAGGAGAAATGTGACCCAGTAAACTTCTTAAAAGACTGTTCAATCGCTCTCTTTATTATGCAGGAACACGCAGGCTGTATACAGGATGAATAGCATTTTCTCAACTGCTGCCAAAGGAAGCATTTTCTGCGCTGTGTGTAATAATTTTCTCCACTTTGGTGTCTCAGCTGGCAGCAGAAGAATGCTGCTTCTCACTTTTTCACAGGGGTGATTTGTAATGGTCCAGCTTGAACTGAAGTGAGGCATAGGGGGACCCTCCATGAGTGGTTTGTTCCTTCAAGCCTGGCACAACTCTGTTGGTCAGTATCTTAGCAGGGGAATCCACGGGCTTTCTATAGTCGTATAGATCAGGAGCAAAATAATACAGGAAACCCCTCAAATCCCGTGTTCAGTTGTGGGCCCCTCACTACAAGAAAGACATTGAGGTGCTGGAGAGAGTTCAGGGAAGGGCGACAAAGCTGGTGAGGGGTCTGGAGCACAGGTCTGGTGAGGAGCGGCTGAGGGAACTGGGGCTGTTCAGCCTGGAGAAAAGGAGGCTGAGGGGAGACCTGATCGCTGTCTACAGCTGCCTGAAAGGAGGTTGTAGCATGGAGGGGGTTGGTCTCTTCTGCCAGGTAATGAGTGATAGGACAAGAGGAAATGGCCTCAAGTTGCACCAGGGAAGGTTCAGACTGGATATTAGGAAACTTTTCTTCAAAGAAAGGGTTGTCAGGCATCGGAACAGGCTGCCCAGGGAAGTGGTTGAGTCACCATCCCTGGAGGTGTTTAAAGGATGCGTAGATGAGGTTCTTAGGGACGTAATTTAGTGCCAGAGTTAGGTTAATGGTTGGACTTGATGATCTTAAAGGTCTTTTCCAACCAAAATTGTCCGTGAGTCTACGAGACAAACACCACAGACAATGGGTAGCTGGATGGGAACAGATGGAAGGCAGAGACCCATCTGCCTGTTTTGCCACAGGCAGTTGTGCTGCCAGCTGGGATGGGGGTTGTCCCCTGACCTGCTCCTGCCTTACTCCTCTGCAGGAGACTGTCTCTGCACCCCAGCATCCTGGGGCTGAAGGGCTGGGGTACTGGAAAGCACTGCAGGGCTGCGTTTGTCCGTGCTGGAGCTATTTTTGCACCCTGTCTTGGGAACTTTGACCACCGTTGTGAAGCGCAGTGGCTTGGCTGGAGGTGGGGGGAGATGCCCTGGCACACAGGAACTGTGGCCTCCTCTTGTAGCTCTGGCTGTAGAGTACAGCTCCTTCTGCTGGCTCCTTCCCCAGTGCTCCTCAGCTCCCTGCCTCCCGTTTTAGGGTGATGGGAGCAGCAATGAGACACCTGTGGGGTATATTTTACCCCTCACTTGCCACTTCCCTACCCTTGCCATCCTCATTTCAGTGCATGGCAGGAGGAAGGGGACACCTTCCTCTGTTTTCCTGGGTACTCAGGCTGCTTAAAGTGGGATGCGAGGCTCCTTCATCCCTTTCCTGCAGTGCTGCTGGTGAGCAAGCCCTGGCTACGAGACGCTGGCCACCAGCAGCCTACAGTGGCCACGTCCTTGAACTGCTCTGTAGGACGTGTGGGTGGTGTTCCCTGCTCTGCCACCAATGCATGGCTGGTTAGGGCAAGTCCTTCTGCCCCCACTGCAGTTTCTCTGCAACAGATGATCCAGCTTTGGTGGCTCTGTGTGAAAAGTGCTATCTCTGAGAATCAACGTTTCTATTTGACACCTGAAATGATGAAGCAACCAAGCAAAAATCCTCAATAACGTCAGAAATAGTGCAGTGTCTCCAGTTTTTTTTTTCTTTTTTTTTCCTTTTTTTTTTTTTTTTAATGCCTCTAGGCTTTGCCCTTCCCAATGGTTTATTACTTTCCCAAAATAGGTTTCCTAGGAAAAAAACTTTCCACTAGATTAATTCTGAAGCCAGACTGACAAGGTGTTTATTTATTTAATTGGTTTTATGTTCCAACCAATAAATTAATCTTCTCTGTGTTTGGTTTTTGAGCAAGCAAAGCTAAGAGAAGGGGGAATGCATACCAGAAATGTGGGATTTTCTTTTTCATGTTTTGTCAGAGCTTTCTTTAAATAAAAAGCTTAATTAAGCATACCTCTGTCATTACAATCTGTATAAATGTGGCACCTAAAGAACATGAATTGAGCTTGAGAGTAGTTTGCTGGTCCTGTGCAGCCCATTGTTTTTTTCACGAAAACAATTCCTGCATATAATTTTTTGGTTATCCCAATATATTTATCTGTTGCAACTTCATACGTGACTCTGAAATATTTTCCTGGCATTCTGACAGGCTGTGGTTCCCCAGCACTCAGAATATATTTTTCTCCCAAGTTTCTAAAATTGCATTAGAGTGGGGTTTTTTTCCTTACTTTTAAAATCTAAATTTGCTTTTTATGCTTCGTAGGCCACGATGCTTACACTTATGTATATAACCCATCTGCACACAAAACGAGAATGAAATATGCAGGGTTCATTAGTCAGAGGTGGTGAATGGCTTGAAATGTGTAATTAAAGAAAAAACACAAATGGCTCAGTGAATCAGATGTTAACAGAGTAACAGAGGCGAGGAAAAATTTTGTGAATAATATGCTGTTTGAAATGTAGGCTCCTTTAATTGCCCACAGTTAGTTCCCACCCATGTCTTTCTACAAGGATGATCAACCAATAAAATATATGACACCCTCAACTTTATATTCCTTATGGAAATTCTGCTGTGTTCTTTTGCCTTGATGGTAGACTTTTTGTCCTTGATCTGTTTTAGGGCTAGGCATTTCTCGAGTTGGCAATGTACCTTTGTTTAAGAACGAAATGCCCAAATGTTTCCTAGCAATGGTACAGCCCTTTGTCTTAGAACTGAAGCTTTGGAAAACTCTGCTCACGCTTAGTAAAAGTCTATTCCCACTTAATTTTTGCAAACTAGCTTGCATATTCAAACTTGTGACATCCTTGCTGATCAGCACTCACAAGATTTTTTAAAAAAGACATACAAAAGTAAGGGCTTTATTTCTCTTGCTGTTGCTATAAAATTCTGATGTATTTTTAAACCTTTTCTGATGATGCATGTTTCTTGTGAGCTTCTCATAAATAGAGAAGTTGAACAGAATGGAGATTATTTCAGTTAATTACAGGGTGACATTATAGCTTTGAAATGGAGGATAAGGAATGATCAAGCACTTCTGAGTGCTCTGCCCATATTCCATTTTGTGCAGGCATGTTCATAGCTGTATCTGTTAGTATGTTTTTAAGGCTGTGTTCAGTCTCAATAGGTTGACGTTTGTCTGTGGGCCTCCCTCTTACTCTGTTTGCCACCAGTGTGTTTCTGACAATGCCAGCACTGTCTCTGTGCTGTGAGCCGAATGGATGGCTTGTAAAGGGGACTGAGATGTTATACTGGCTCGTCAGTGATGCTCTTCATTTGTATTCTGCTCAGGGAGCCAAGCCGCCGAGGAATAGACGTGCCAGAACGCTTTCCTTATGAGAGCCTCTGCCCACTCTAATGTTTCCTTGCACTACTTTACCTTGGTGAACCTTCCTTTTTCCAGGTGCAGCTACTTCTGCAGCACAGAACGTGGATTTAGGGGATGAAACATGTAAGATGTGTGGTACTTATAGACCTGTGTTTTGTTTTGGGCTGTTTTATTTTTGGCTGTGAAGTGCAGCATTAGGGAACAGACAGCTGCATGGAGAACATCTGGTGCCTGCCCTCGTCCTGGCTGTGTGGATGATTCGTGTGGGCAGAGAAATATGAAGTACATTGTGGGTGTGTGGCCGGTGCAGATCTGCTTCTGGAGCAAATAGCTACTTTAGCTTTTTAGGGAATGGCACATGCCCCTGGAAACACGAGCAGGAAGCTCCCAAACTGCTGCTGTTTTAAATTGAAAGAGCAGGTTTTGCTCTTAATCTAAAAGACTGCGTGTGTGAGACTTGACTTGCCAGTGCAGTATGTTTTGCCTAAAATGATGCAGTGATGCATCCTCGGTGGTGAGATAACATGTAGACAAAGCGTGGTGTCCTCGCTCTGCTGCTTGAGACAGTGGCAGCCTTCAGGGAGAAGGAAGGACATTTTAACACTATCAGGTAATTTCATTCCCAAATTCTCGAGTACTTTCTTGTTAAAAGTCTCCTGGTATTCTTCTACGGTTTTCTGGCAAGTGATGAGGGCTGGTTTTATACACTGTCACCCTTCCTTGCTTTTACTGTGGCAGCTTCCAAGCCTGTTACGTGATGGTCCCATTTTCGGGACTGCAGATGCAGCACGCCGCTGTCACAGGAGAGACCAGACACCCTGAGTGATGTCCTTGTACACCGCGCTGACGGGGGACAGGCAACTGCTGCTCATCTCCCAGCAGCCCGTGATTAATGTAAAGTTCAACAGCACCAGCCTTCACCTTCTGCCATGCAAGTCATCCCCACCAGCCAGAGAAAGGTCTGACTGTTTGGGTGGTAGCTCCTGTCTCTGCTGCTGCCCACATGCCGGTGTGATTTTTCACTCCTCCGTCCTTTCTACAGCTCCCTTTTGCCCTCTGCCCTTGAAGACTCCTGTGTAAAGGCCAGATCAAAGAGTCACCCTGGAAGGAAAACGCAGAACAGAGAAAAGCCAATTTTGGTGAGGACTGCAGGTCATGCGTCAGGTCAAATCAGTCCCCGATCGAGACAGCAAAGAAAATGTAACACTGCAAGAGCAAATGCGGTTTGCTGAGGCAAGGTCCATGGCTGGTTTTGATTGCTTGAGGGTCATCTGCATGGCTACCTCAAACCCTCTCTGCACTTAAACTCATATGCTGCCAAACTCTTTCT
Source organism: Pampusana beccarii (assembly GCA_013399365.1). Classification (NCBI taxonomy): domain Eukaryota; kingdom Metazoa; phylum Chordata; class Aves; order Columbiformes; family Columbidae; genus Pampusana; species Pampusana beccarii. Next base: position 1,242,935 of record VWYH01007997.1, on the reverse strand, counting down.
AGTGGGGGAAATAAGGTGAAGAAGAGGTTGCTGGATGCTGGCCAGGGCAAGTACCTGGCCATTTGTGTGAGCCACATTATGAACGGGACAAAACTGTTCTGACCTTGGAGTCCCAGGGAGTGCCATGACATGAACGAAGATGCCCATTTCTTGCACTGTACTATTTATTTCCTCTGAGGCTCTCATTGTCTGCCTGCCTGTCCTGGATGACAAAGATCTAATTCTAGATTTAGATAATCACAGGCTGAGTCAAGGTCAGTAAAAACTCCTGGGTGTATTCCTACAGGAAGCTCTTCTTAAAAAGCGTTTTGGATGAAGGCCTGGTAACCAAAAGAAAGTTCAAACAAATTCAGATAATAATGTTTGCTGGATCCGTGCTAAACATACACATGTGATGGCAGAGAAAGCCTTTATCTTCCTGGGCTGTGAATGAATATAAGTGGCTCCTAACTTCAAAACAAAGTTGGCTGGAAAAATAAGTGCTGCTGCAGCCAGAAAACTACAGCTATTTATTAGGTCCAAGCAGGGATATGCATCCTACCTACAGAGCTAGAAAAACGATGAAATATTCTCACCAACCCCTACCTGTTAACTTCCATTATTCTTTTGCATCATCGCAGACTGACAGAAAGTGAAATCCTGTTAGCTCTTTTTTTTTGTCAGTGGTGGGTGCAGGGAAGCAGGCTTAAAGGAAGCCATGTCACGACAAGTGAGGCAAGGTGGAAACAGTGGATGTGTCTGTTTGGTCCCTGATTCATTTGGAACCAGGTATCAGAAGGAAAGGTCACAGCATCCTCCAAATGGAATAGGGTGATCCGTTGATGTCCCAAAGTACTGCTGTTTTCCATGCGTTATGGATTTGTTCTTGTCACGACAGACACTGTGTCAGTGGAATTTCCTTATGTAATTAGGAAGAACATGGTCACCTTCAACCCTGAGAGCAAATTAACTTTTTCGGCAGCAATTCCCATTCATTTTTGCACTGCATACTGAGGGGAAGAGGAATACCACAGATTTTGTGTCTAAGCAGAACACAGTCTGCAGCTGGAAATGTCAGTTTTTGTTAAGTAATTTTATGTGCTGGTGACTGGACATTTTTCATTTGAAATTTTCGTTCGAAAGTAAATTTCCTGTAAGCCCCTCTATATACTTGGCTTTGGGTTGATGAGCAATTTCTCGCAAATCTGTGCATCATCTCTGTTATGCCTCTTCCTTTTCTGCTTCTCCCAATGCCGTGCAAATTGATGGCAAGAAAAGAATGCGACTCAAATTGTTATTTGTTAGGCTGCCTGTTTTTTTTCTCCCCTATAGGAATTTTGCTATTTCAAAGCTAATCTTTCAACCAAAACTAGGCATGTGCGAAATTGATAAACAGGTAAAGCAATCACCCTACTTATGTGTTCCAGCAATAGGCTAACAGATGTAGTCTGTGATACTGGCTAAGCAAACTCTGTAAATTAACTACATTTTAATCAAATGAAGTGTAGCTTGGGGTTGCTCCAAGACAAGTGTTTAGAGTAAAGGATCGACTCTTTGTTCTGCAATATTTTCAGCAGGCTTCAGAAGACATTTTGGAACTAGAGAGTCTTTTCTGACTGCAACTTTTCAAGACCCTTAAGGGTGATCTCACTGCCTCTTTTTAATACTTGGACTTCTGACTAGACTGAGCCTCTGATGCAGATGTCAGCATGTTCCCAATTATTATAGCAATGTCCTTGAGTGCAACCATCTCCAGTCAGACAAATCAGCACAGTTGAATATAGCAAAGTGCTGTTTCAACCTCAGTAAACGTTTCTTCCAGCTGACATAGCATTTGTTCTCAAAGTCAGCTCTAGTTCTTTTATCTCTTTTCTCCTTTTCTTTTCTTTTCTTTTCTTTTCTTTTCTTTTCTTTTCTTTTCTTTTCCTTTTCTTTTCTTTTTCTTTTCTTTTCTTTTCTTTTCTTTT